>JASPKZ010010051.1:0-77760 GCA_030220185.1 Diploptera punctata | reverse complement strand
CCAATTTTTGAATGAGAATCTATGAGACCGGAACAAGCCACATGGCCTTAATCCGTGATTGTTGATGATGAGACCCAAACTACAATAGCACGTTTTAATAAGCTCAAATGATCGTGTTTGCAATCAATTCAACATGTCAATGAAATATTTGCTAACTTCGCTCATAAACGAAAATACCCAAATTCAGCCGAGTCCGCCGGATCGTTCGTGCGCCACCAACGCGAATTAGATTGTTACGATCGGCAATGTTCGGTCGGATATTCGGCTTCAATGTGGCAGGATATCCGGTATCCGGCCAAACAGCTATCCGTTTCATCTCAAATAAATTCCCGACTAGTTTTGTAACAGTATATTCGCTAAAAGTATAATGGAGTAATATGCTGGAATGGTGAACTATTTTTGCAAATAAATGTTGTGCACTCGTGATCTCTGAGATATAGTTGTGCCCTGTAATGTTAACACTCTTGTCGTCCCAACTCCTTTTAAAAAACGTTACAAACTGAAAATATATAACACTATTATTCTACAGTTATATTATACGGATGCGAAACATGGACTCTTACTTTAAGGGAGGAAAGGAAATTACGAATGTTTGAGAATAAAGTTCTTGGGAAAATGTTTGGGACCAAAGAGAGATGAACAGCCAAGTGAATGGAGAAGGCTTCATAACAGTAAATTACATGGTCTTTATAGGAAGCCATACATATTCAGAACAGTTAAGTATCGTATAATGCGATGGGCAGGACATGTGGCACGAATGGGGAATGAAAGACGTGCATGGAAGCTTCTTGTAGGAAAACTAGAGGGAAAATGCCAGTTGGTAGACCAATAATGAGGTGGGAGAATAACATTCACCATGATTTGAGGAATATAGATTGTATAATCTACTAACAGGAATGATTGGGAAACATTAGCTGAGGAGAGGAATGTTTGGAGAGCTTATGTCCGCGAGGCCATTAACCTATGGGCTCAATAGTGTCAGTGAGTTAGTTAGTTAGTGCTTTATTCTGCGGGTACAATTTCTAATAGCTAGATCAGATTCTTGGATTAAATTCAAATGCTTCCGTAGTAAAGATGGCCTGTGGATAGAACTAATGTCTGACTCTCTGTCTGTCTGTCTAATGGGGACATTAAATTTCATGCTTTTCAAAAGAGTATGCTATGTATTGGCACCGGGTTTAATTGACTTATTTTCTTCATTATCATTCCTCTCAAAACACATTATGTTGAATACAAACATTTAAACATAGCTCCTACATTCCTCTCTCAACAAAGGTATGTAATGTATTCTGCTGAAGTGGTGTGTAAATTGAAAACAGCTCATATAAGTTCATCTAGGCTAGTCACATACAATAGTACAGAACCGAAACATGAAATTTGCACTGCCGTTGATTTCTCCTCTGTTTCACTCATTAAATAATAGAGGCTACATACATACATACATACATACATACATATATTGAGTTCTGTCCAAGCAGGTCTCTCACTGCAAACTCAGCATTCTCCAATCTTTCTTAACCCAGTCTTCCTTTTTGTATCCGCATACAAATCATTTTTTTAATATTGTCTATCATTTGAGATATATGTTTCTAAATGTAAAAAATGTAATTATAGGCCTATCATAGAAAAACATGTATATCCATCCACAGTAATTCTGCCCGAGGGCAGGCCTTTCACTGTAATCATGGCATTTTCATGCTATGCAGCTTTACTAGGGAATTATAGGTGTGTTAGCTTCCCGTTGCTTTCCACACCGATGAAGGATGGTGATGATGATGGCCGGATGATTTTCGGGGACCGTTGGGCTCTAAGCTTCCTGACATTTGTCTTACAGGTGAGGAAAAACACCGAAAAATACCTCACCCAGGAGCCTGTTCCGACCGGGAATTGAACCTGGGCCCGCTGCGTGACAAGGCAGCACGCTACCTCGAGACCACAGCGGTGGATTATATATATATATATATAATCATCCAGGGATTAAGCCTGTTGGCTCGTTCCGGTTTCATGAAAGCTAGAATTCTTAAAATTATTCAGGCCATCTTCTGTATGGGCGTCCAACATTTCTCCTTCCGTGCGGTTTATAATTTAGCAATAATTTTGAAATCTTCCTTTAGGCATTCTATCAATATGTTCTTTCCAGTCGTTGCTATATTCAATTATTCGGTCTGAAAGTTTGAAAATATTTAATTCCTTTCTTATATCTTCATTTATTTTCTTATCCAGCAGAGTATATCCTGCTAAATTTCTTAAAAATCTCAGCTGCTTGCAATCTTTGTCCTTGTCTTTTATTGATCGTCCGACATTCTGATCCATACATGAATACAGGAACAGCCATTACTTTATAAAATGTTACCTTTATTTCTTTTCTTGTGTTTATAAGGGTTCTTTTAATAGTGCCAGACATTAGATTAAATTTATTTATTTTGTCATTAATATCTTCAATTTTTACATATGATAAATTGAAACATATATATATATATATATATATATATATATACATTTTGGTCAATTGTCATTTTCGGAATTAACTAGAAAGGGTTGGTGAAATTCTATAAGAATTATATATATACTAGAAGTCCCGGCCACGCGTTGCTGACTAAGGTATACTTAAAATTTTTAATCAAGTTGCTGTCTTTCAGCCAGATTACTTAAAACTAATACTTACACACGAAATTAATAACATTGAAAATAAAATAAACACTGAACATACAGTACTTAAATTATGAAATAATCAATATTTGTAATTCAATTGAAATTTGCGGTTGCAACAAAAAGTACAGCCATCTGGATCTCTCTTTGTTAAATAATAAACAAATTACCTTACAAAATTACCTTACACCGCCATCTGTTAGAATCGTATGGAACTCACAGATAATTACACCGCATCTGTTAGAATCATATGCAACTCACAGATAATTATAACTCTTTGTTAAATAATAAACAAATAATTTGCAATAAAACAATAATGCGACTATAAATTTAGTTATAAACTACCCTAAGTCTCAAGTTGGATCAAACTGCACACAGTGTGCAAAATTTTATTAAAATCGGTTCAGTAGTTTAGGATTCCATCGCCGACAAACAACGTGACACGAAATTTTTATATATATATATATATATATATATATATAATATATATACATTTTTATGATAACAACCTCAATAGCTTCATCTCTTTTGAATTCGCGAAATGATTTTAGATCTATTTCCATAATAACATAACCTTACACTCTACGATGTCTTCTATGGTTCAGTGACGAAAGAAACCATGTAATCAGCTGTTTCTATCCTCATCAGTTTAGCCAACGTGCTCAATTTTGCAACTACAGTAACAGACATACAGCGAAGCATCTTCCGCAGAGTGTAGAATCGTTTGAATTATTGACATAAAAAAAAAGGCACGAGTAAACTGAGTTCATTTTTTCAGCAAGCTCCTCACTTGTTTATTTATTTGCATTTAGTGAGTGTTTTGTTACGTCACCAAAAAAAAAACCTTACCAGCAGGTCACTACCAAATAGAATTTTATTCATAACCATATTTTGCAAGATAGTGCGTTTTGTGGTACTTAGAGCAATGGCGACCATGACCGAAAGTTCAATTTCCTAAATTTCGGGGTTGCCAACCTAAATAACTATCCTGTAATGTTACAAATACCTACCTAGTGCGGGAAGTAAAACTACTGCCCTTTATGTAGTATACTACGTATATACAAAAATATATCCAAAAGGTAGTGTTAATATAAATTACCTATACGAAAGAAATCGCTGTTCTTTTAATGAACTGAACTTTATTTGAAACAATATAAAACAATAAATTCGTACTTGCCGCTATTTTATGTCTGATTGGTGTCACGGCCTGCTGTACTCTCAACTAAATTATTTTTGGCATTTGCCCCTGGTATAAACATTCGCCAGACTTAATGTTAAGTCAGTTGTTTATAAAGAACGCAAAAATTTCCAACAAATATGTTATAATTTTATTATTATTTATTTTGAAAACACCATCATGCAAAAAGTAATATAAACACACGTTTGTGAAGTGTTTTACAGAATCTCGGAAATTAAAAATCTCGCTAACGCTCGGTTTTAAACATGTTCCTCGATTCTGTAAAAACCACTTGCCAACCTCGCATTATAATATACTCCTCCTCAATAATCAACATAAAAGGTTAATTAAATGACAAAAATCTCACTATTAACTGTTAGCTACAGAGTTTTCTCGACCTCGAAACTTGCCCTATTCCAAAGATTTTACTTCATGGCGCGACAGGCCTAGAAGACAATTGGACTACCAGCCGGCTGCTGGCCTCACATCCAGATATTTTAATCACAGAGTAGACGATCAACCTGCTTATGTAGGAGTGACATGTAGTCAGCATGTCGGGTCCCCCAGTCATTATAGCGGGTTTTCTCAACCTGGAGTCGCTACTATTGTAGCTACACAAATTCCTCACGTTACTGTGTGGGCACCGGTCCCATACTGACCGACATTCCATGACAAAATTTCTTCGTGCATGTTATTACTTCATGTTTTTTATAAATGTGGTCTAAGTGATATATAGTGATTTTTTTTATTCCTTTAACTTAGTTCAACTTCTCACCAGGCCTTACAGTGGCACGACCTGTCGGGAGAGAGATTTTACACTGTGAATCACACATATTCTTTTCTTGCCACACAAGGACCCCGAATGAATGATCATCTCAATTTCAGGGGTCTCCTTCGAGACAAAACACACCATTCACATATAAACGTTCATACTAAACATGGTGAATATGATATTGATGATTATGATGGCAAGATGATGTTCGGGGATTGGGCCTTAAAGTTTCCTGAATTTGTCTTACAGATGACAAAAAACCTTGAAAAAAAGTAACATATTCCAGGAAACGTGTCCCGACCGGGTATCGAAACCGAACCTGCTGTGTACGAATAGCGGCGATACCCCGAGACTACGAGTATAGTGATGGACTTATTGATTTTAGTAATTATTGTATTGTATAAAGTTCTAACATTCCATGTTCCTAGGAACATGTCCCTGTGTTTAAGCCTACATTACAATGAACTACATGGTCTTTATAGGAAGCCAGATATAATAAGAACAGTTAAGTCCCGTAGACTGCGATGGGCAGGACATGTTGCGCGTATGGGGAATGAAAGACGTGCATGGAAGCTTCTTGTAGGAAAGCCAGAGGGAAAACGCCCAGTTGGTAGGCCAAGAATGAGGTGGGAGAACAACATTAACTATGATTTGAGGGAAGCAGATTATACAGGGAATGATTGGAAAGCATTAGCTCAGGATAGGGATGTATGGAGAGCTTATGTCCGCGCGGCCATGAATCTTCGGGTTCGATAGTGCCAGTGAGTAAGTAAGTAAGTAAGTAAGTATTGTATTACTCATAACTGTCCTTACTGTTTCATAAATGTATGATATAAGTTAATATTTGGAAATGCTTTACTACATGTGACGCGAAAACATTTTCCAAGTTCCAATCAAACACCATGTGCATGCGCCAACAAACACGAAGCGGTTTACACAATGGCATCACGGGATGCAGCCAACATATACACGATATTTAACGAACGTAAAATCTAACCTAACGCAATTTAAGCACTCTAATCTGTGAAAAAATGCAACAGCCAAAAATAAATAGTAAGTACTGAAATTCTGTACAGTTAATTAGTACATGCTTCATGTTGGCTGCACTGAAACACACTTTATTGTTGCATATTCGTCAAAATCAATATGGCTGTTATGAATACATAGTCTTTATATATAGATTTTTTATTGTTTATAGATTATTTTAATTATTCAAGCAAAGTCTTTTGAAATAGAGTTTAGACATTCAAAGTCTGTTGAGATAGAGTATAGACATGATATAGTTCAGAGCAAAGTCTTGTTTAAGCTAACTGTAAACATCCCTACATTTAGTTCATTGGAATGTTAGTTGGTACAGTTAGGGTGACTTGAGGTCATTTTTAGTATATAACACTTGAGAAGTGAGGGTCTCGTGTCTGTCTGTGTGTGTAAACGGCTGAAGGGTAAGTCACCGACCATTTTTCTTAATATGTAGTCCATTTCTTTTATATTTTGAATCAAATACAATTAACTGGTTTGATATTAAATTTTAAAAAAGGGATATAACATTTTTAATCATGTAGATTAGGTTAGATTTATAATTTCCACAACTCCCTCTTCTCTCAAACCCCTGAAAGTACTGTAGTTTTTAATATAGGCTTAGATTATTTTTAGGGCTAGAATGCTAAGGGTTTTTAATTATTCATACTTTAGAAATAAAATAGTTTAAAATAAGACTTATTTTGTTTATTTCAAAACATGTATACTGTACATCCTCATACTAACGCTCGGCTAGATAAACGGTACCAGATTTTCCAAGTCCCGAAGGTCCTTTAAGCCTAAGAAATCCAGTTGGGTTTATAATAATGGCTGTCACGATTTCATGCTACGTATGTAGTTAAAAATTCATGGAAAAATATATTGAAATAATCGTTAGAAAAATATAAAAATCATTGTAAATGGTGGGAAATAATTTTAAAAATGAAACCCTAAGAATAAAATTTGACAAGAATTTATGAAGGAATTAAAAATGTCGCGTCACAGGTTGTACAGTTTAGCCCTCCCCCCCCCAAGCGTACTCTTTCCTTATATCAAGTAAACTGAAAGAAAAGTTGCTTTCGTTAGAAATGTGTATTACATAACTTGAGACCTTAAATTAAAAATCTATTGAGAGTTTATTTAATATCAATTTTGAGAGAGGTGCCGTGACGCGAAGGAAGTTATTTACTACATCCCGGGGCTGCCAGAATCCGCAGAGGATCCCCGGGAGAAATGTTCGTACTCAGGAGCAACAAGTGGATACGCTTCAATCTAACGCTGAATATTACAACGAAAAAAAAACTTATTAAGTATCACGAGAGAACGAATTCAGCGGAAAGTCATCTATCGCTGTAAAGATCCTTATCATTAGGACTTTATTATTAATAATGTAATAATGCAAATATTCCTACTTCGACCGCACGATATGAAAAAGATTGGTTTCCAACTCTTTGGAAAATGTAGACAATCAGAACTAAATACCTATGTGTATGATAAAAAAAAGAACTTCTCAGCGAGATTTTATACAAATCCTAAATTTTAAAAATAAGTTTTAATAATGAAGACTAGAATTGTATAACAATACACATACTGTATAGCCCTAATTAAATAATAATATAATAATAATAATAATATAATAATAATAATAATAATGATAATAATAATAACAATAACAACAAGAAGGAGAAGAAGAAGAAGAAGAAAGTAAAGTTATCCCACTACAGGCCTCAGGAGGCCCGTAGGGTAGTGGGAGGTTAAGGCTCCCGCTTTTCTGGACAATAGGCACTTCATGTCAGTCGGGTTGTCAGCCCTGCGTGATGGCCGCCTTTAACCCCAGAACAAGCGTCTGGTACTCATTTCCGTTAGAGGCTGAGTCGACCCCAGGGCCATAGTGCCGCCAGAAGGTTTGGCTCAGTTTAAAAATCCTCACCCCACCGGGACTTGAACCCTCGACCTTCCGGCTTGTAGCGCAGTGCCTTAACCACTACGCTACGGCGTGCAATAATAATAATAATAATAATATTTATTATTATTATTATTATTATTATTATTATTATTATTATTTTTATAGAGGAATTAAACCCAACGGGTACAAATTGGACACTACACACACTTAGTCCCAAGGTTGAGATTTTTTAAAAATCCCTTACCCCGCCGGGAATCGAACCCGGGTCGCCGGAGTGGAAGGTAGGGAATCTACTATTATTAGTATTACTAGATAGATCATCGGTTGATTAATGTATTTTACATTGTCTGATTCCTAATAGCCAATTTTGTCGATCCATCCAATCTACTGGTTGTAGATGTTTCTCCTTCATGTATAAACATATTCTTTGACTCCAAGAGGTTTCAGGTCTTCCTCTGCCTCGTCTTCCCTCAGCTTTCCATTCCAAAACACATTTTGGTAGCCGATCCTCTTCCATTCGATAGACATGTTCGTATCATCTTAATTGCCGAGTTTAATAATAATAATAATAATAATAATAATAATAATAATAATAAAATTATTATTATTATTATTATTATTATATATGGTCACACACAGAAATACATTATAATTATAATGGAAATGGACAGCTAATTACAAATGAGGGAAATTTTCAGGAGGTGGCGAATTCAAATATCTATGAACAATAATCACAAATAGGAATGAGATCTTCTTCTTCACTTCCTGGTTTAGGCAAGAGTTGCCTGTTCCGTCTTCACTAATAGATCTAAGACCATCTCTTCCGAGGACGTCCGACATCTCTTATAGGAATGAGATGCACAAAGAAATTAAACATAGGCTCAGTTCTGGAAATGCGTGCTATTATGCATTACAGAGACTCTTGACGTCCCAACTCCTTTCAGAAAACGTTAAACTGAAAATATATAAAACTACTGTTCTACCAGTTACATTACATGGGTGCGAAACATAGACTCTTACTTTAAGGGAGGATAGGAGATTACGAGTATTTGAGAATAAAGTTCTCAGGAAAAATTTTGGACCAAAGAGAGATGAACAGACAGGTGAATGGAGAAGAATACATAACAGTAAACTACATGGTCTTTATAGGAAGCCATATATAATGAGAACAGTTAAGTCTCGAAGACTGCGAAGGGAGGACATGTGGCACGAATGGGGAATGAAAGATGTGCATGGAAGCTTCTCGTAGGAAAACCACAGGGAAAACGCCCAGTTGGTAGACCAAGAATGAGGTGGGAGAATAACATTAACTATGATTTGAGGGAAGTAGATTATGCAGGAGATGATTGGAAAATATTAGCTCAGGATAGGGATGTATGGAAAGCTTATGTCCGTGCGGCCATGAACCTCCGTGTTCGATAGTGCCTTGAGTTAGTTTATTATTGTTATTATTATTATTATTATTAGTAGTAGTAGTAGTATTAATATTATTATTACTTCCACCGCTGTGGTCTAGAGGCAGCGTGCTGCCTTGTTACGCAGCGGGCCCGGATTCGATCCCCGGTCGGTCGGGGAAGTTTTTCTTGGGTGAGGTTTATATCGGGGTTTTTCCTCACCTGTAAGACAAATGTCAGGAAAACTTTAAGGCCCAAACGGTCCACGAAATCATATGGCCATCATCTTCATTATCATCCTTTTATTATCATCATCATCCTTCACCTGTGTGGAAAGCAATGGGAAGCTACCACACCTACAATTCCCTAGTAAAGCTGCAAGCATAGCATGAAAATGCTATTATTGCAATGAAGGACCTGCCTTCGGGCAGAATTACTATGGATGTATTATTATTATTATACTAAAAAAGTAATAATCGGCCACGGTGGACTAGTGGTTATGCTCCTTGCCTCTGGTCCCGAGGGTCGCTTGTTCAAATCCGGCCGGGTCGATGGATTTTTTAGGACGGAAAAATCCAAGGAGCAAGTCCTCCGGGAGGGACTTTAAGCCGTGGGTCCCGAATCTGAAGATTTTCAGGCTCGTAAAAAATCCTGAATGGAAAGGCCTCTAAGTAAAATTTACCGAATTTTCCCGTCCTAATACTACCTTGGTTTCCTAGATGTCAGTATGAGGCGGAACGCTGACCACGGACCACTCAAAATGACATCTATACAAAAAGAAGTGTAACTAAATTAGTATGGTTCAAATTCTTCCCTGTAGGGGGAGAGCGCCTAAATATATGTAAAGGGAAAACATAGGCTTACAATACAATACAAAAAAAAATAATAGGTAAAATTATTATTATTACTATTAATATTATTATTGTCGGCCGCGGTGGACGAGTGGTTATGTTCCTTATATCCAGTTTCCAGAGGTCCGAGTTCAAACTCGGCCAGGGGTCGACGGATTTTTAGGATGGAAGTTACAAAATACATGTTTTGAGTTTTATGTTTTAGTAAATTTTAATCATTAATTATACAAAATAAAGGCAACTGACGTAACAACTAACCATTCTGCGCGGTGTAAGAGTTTTAATTAAAGTAAGAAGTCTGTGTTACGTATTAGTTAGTTTATATCCTATAATATTTTGGAAAATCTTTAATAGTTCGTATATCACTTTAGGAAAAGGGGTAAGAACTTTAATTGAAACGTGTTGTATCAAATTTTACGTGGAATTCACCTCAATGTGGTATGTTAAACATCAGTTGCTAGTTACATCAATTTAATTTCACATTTAAAGGTCATTGTTATTTAGATAATTCATAATTTACGTGTCATACAGGCCCTTTAACGCATAAAAATATCCGCCATCATGTTTTGCAGCTCTAGTATTAATCCAACAAAAATAAACACTTCATAAAAGGGAAACTTGTGAAGTCAAATCCGTATCCAATAACAAGCACAAAACCACACCTTATAATCGATATAAAGGAACGCTGGTAACTGTTGAAATTAAGATGTGCAGTAGATTAAGGGTAGCCATGAGTGAATTTTGAAACTCCGAAACCAATAGAGATATTTCTTCAAATTTTTACCACAGATGTCTACTTGTATGAATAACATTTATGATAAATGTCAAGTGATTTTTTATATTAGTTCGCAAGTTATTTTATTTTTTTCTATTTTTTATTTTAATTAATAATAAAAATACCTTGCAGTACTACACTGCTCAAAACAATTAGAGGATTACTTGTAATAAATTGAATAAGTAATTGTTTTTTAAAGCTGTGAAGCTGAAAGTTGGACAATATGTAAACTGATATATTAATTTTATCATTGGATACAAATTTTAAAGATCCATGGCCTAAATACAGAGAAATTACCTCAAATAACAAATATAGAGAATTGTTTTATTTTGGAAGGCACTGGCCACTTCTAATTGGTAAGCTTCCTGATGTTGCTATAGTGATTAATGTTGGTTATTGCCTTGTTTATTGAAGTCTCTGACAAAATGAGGCATTTAAATGAGTTTCAAGTGCATCATGCTCTACATCTTTTACGACAAGATCAATCTCTGCGACAAGTGGCTAGAGAGCTTGGGGTTTCTCCTTCCGTGGTGTCCAGGTTACGCAACAGGCACAGAGAGATAGGTCAGTATTGTAGAAGACGTGGCCAGGGCCGTAAATTTAAAACAAGCCCCAGGATGACAGATACGTTGTTCTTTCTGCTCTTCGACAGCGTACAAAAACTGCAAAAGACCTGCAGAATGACCTTCATATGGCTTCCGGAATCCGGGTTTCAGACCAAACCATAAGGAACAGATTAAGGAAAGAGAATATTCGTCCAAAAAGGCCCGTTAAGAAACCACGCTTAACAAATGGGCATAAGGCAGCAAGACGTACGTATGCTGAAAACCATGGTGATTGGAACCTGAACCAGTGGGAGTCTGTGCTCTTCTCGGACGAATCCAAGTATCGTCTTACACGTTGTGATGGTCGATTGAGGGTGTGGGGACGGCCAGGAGAAAGATTTTCTGCAGAGGCTGTACAGGAAATTGATAGATTCGGAGGAGGTTCCATAATGGTGTGGGCCGGAGTTATGTACAACAATCGTACGGACCTTGTACTTGTTCCCCAGCGACTGAATGCTGTCCGGTATATCGAGCACGTTCTGGAAGAGCATGTAGTACCTGCTGCCATTGGACTAGGCCCTGGATTTCTGTTTATGCAGGATAATGCCAGGGCACATTCTGCGGCTGTCACCAGGGATTTCCTGAGGAGGAATGAAATTGAGGTAATGGAGTGGCCAGCGGTCAGCCCAGACCTCAACCCTATTGAAAACTTGTGGGATTTTCTAGACAGGAAGGTCAGGAACCGAAATCAAGCTCCACAAACTCTGCATCAACTTGGAGATGCTCTGAAGGAGGAATGGGAGAATATCCCGCAAGAGGAAATCCAGAATCTTATTGGGGGCATGCCACGAAGGTGCCAAACTGTCATCGAATGTCGTAGAGGCCATACACGATACTAACTCTACATAAAGAGTGTTTAACTTTGAAAATAAGCACAAGATTCAATTGCTTACATAGCGGAATTATTTGAAAATTTAATTGTCAGCGTTATTCATTTGTTTTTACTGACATGAGCAATACATAAATAAATAAATAACCACAAATAATGTACTTTATTAATTTCATGTTTGTACCTTTATCCAATGAAAAAATATTTGCATATTTCATAGTGTTCCTCTAATTGTTTTGAGCAGTGTATTTTCAATGTCTTGTTCCAATATTTTGTCAGGATATTCGTTATACTCATTGTTTCTAAATTTGCATTACATTTTTCTGTGCTGTTAATACTTTTGAGAAACAAAAGTGTTTTCTAACTGATTTTCCATGTTGGCGAAATCGAGGTAAATATGACAATTAAACATTCATAACTCATGAACATTTTGAGTTTGATTAAATCAAATGCAATTTTATTTCTTTGTATTCTTACAGATAAGTGCTGAAATTTGAGTTGAATAAGGCAAAAATTGCAGTGCAAAGAACTTATTTTAAATGGGCATGCGCTTGAAAAATACACTTTGAGAAAAAGGCTACAAGTTTTTCATGCTTTTGACTGCTTTAATAACACACAGTTCCAATTTATGGGTTGAAACAAATATGTATTTTGATATTTGTGCCAAACTGTATGGTAGAGACTCTCATCATCATTTTGGGTTTTTCCTTTTGTGCATCTGTTCAATAATACATCTGATGCCAATTTTTGATATATTGGTATCATTTTTGCCACTAGCGCTGAAGGAGTTTGCCCAAGCTTCTTCCTCCTCGTGGTGAATAGTTGTATGCTGCTTTTGGTATTCTATTCTCAGTCATCCTTGCCAAGTGTTCTTTCCAGTTTGTTCTGTATTTCTCTATTGTTAAGTTTAATTCTTCTATTTTTAGTTGTTGTCTTATTTCTGTGTTATATTTTTTGTCTGTTCTTTGATATCCTGCTATTGGAGTGTACCTGTTATACACTGCTCAAAACAATTAGAGGAACACTATGAAATATGCAAATATTTTTTCATTGAATAAAGGTACAAACATGAAATTAATAAAGTACATTATTTGTGGTTATTTATTTATTTATTTATTGCTCATGTCAGTAAAAACAAATGAATAACGCTGACAATTAAGTTTTCAAATAATTCCGCTATGTAAGCAATTGAATCTTGTGCTTATTTTTCAAAGTTAAACACTCGTTATATAGAGTTAGTATCGTGTATGGCCTCCACGACATTCGATGACAGTTTGGCACCTTCGTGGCATGCTCCCAATAAGATTCTGGATTTCCTCTTGCGGGATATTCTCCCATTCCTCCTTCAGAGCATCTCCAAGTTGATGCAGAGTTTGTGGAGCTTGATTTCGGTTCCTGACCTTCCTGTCTAGAAAATCCCACAAGTCTTCAATAGAGTTGAGGTCTGGGCTGACCGCTGGCCACTCCATTATCTCAATTTCATTCATCCTCAGGAAATCCCTGGTGACAGCCGCAGAATGTGCCCTGGCATTATCCTGCATAAACAGAAATCCAGGGCCTACTCCAATAGCAACAGGTACTACATGCTCTTCCAGAACGTGCTCGATATACCGGACAGCATTCAGTCGCTGGGGAACAAGCACAAGGTCCGTACGATTGTTGTACATAACTCCTGCCCACACCATTATGGAACCTCCTCCGAATCTATCAATTTCCTGCACAGCCTCTGCAGAAAATCTTTCTCCTGGCCGTCCCCACATCCTCAATCGACCATCACAACGTATAAGACGATACCTGGATTCGTCCGAGAAGAGCACAGACTCCCACTGGTTCAGGTTCCAATCACCATGGTTTTCAGCATACGTATGTCTTGCTGCCTTATGCCCATTTGTTAAGCGTGGTTTCTTAACGGGCCTTTTTGGACGAAAATTCTCTTTCCTTAATCTGATCCTTATGGTTTGGTCTGAAACCAGGATTCCGGAAGCCATATGAAGGTCATTCTGCGGGTCTTTTGCAGTTTTTGTACGCTGTCTAAGAGCAGAAAGAACAACGTATCTGTCATCCTGGGGGCTTGTTTTAAATTTACGGCCCTGGCCACGTCTTCTACAATACTGATCTGTCTCTCTGTGCCTGTTGCGTAACCTGGACACCACGGAAGGAGAAACCCCAAGCTCTCTAGCCACTTGTCGCAGAGATTGACCTTGTCGTAAAAGATGTAGAGCATGATACACTTCAAACTCATTTAAATGCCTCATTTTGTCAGAGACTTCAATAAACAAGGCAATAATCAACATTAATCACTATAGCAACATCAGGAAGCTTACCAATTAGAAGTGGCCAGTGCCTTCCAAAATAAAAAAAAATTCTCTATATTTGTTATTTGAGGTAATTTCTCTGTATTTAGGCCATGGATCTTTAAAATTTGTATCCAATGATAAAATTAATATATCAGTTTACATATTGTCCAATTTTCAGCATCACAGCTTTAAAAAACAATTACTTATTCAATTTATTACAAGTGTTCCTCTAATTTGTTTTGAGCAGTGTATTATTAAACTTATTTATTTTGTTATTTATATCTGTTTCTGCTGTGTATGATATTTCGCAACCTAGGAAGTTATATCTTACTACTTGTTCTATCGGTTTATTTTCTAATATTATCTTTGTCCGAGATAAAACACAAAATGTGTGTTTTGGTCAATTTTCACTCAAAATTCACTCATGGTTAAAATATAAAGAAACATATGCGTACAAGAAATCAGGCGAATCTTTGATTCCCCATTCATGCCATATGCCCTGTCAATCACTTTCTTCGAGATTTAACTGTTCTTATTTTGTCTGGTTTCTGACAAAAATCATACAGTTCACCAATATGTAGTATTCTCCATTGAGGGTCAATAGATACAGATTTATCTATTGATGATGGGACTAGTCCCGAATGCAATACTGAGTAGATTAAAAAAGTGACTTGTGTACAGAATTGTATCCATAATTGGAATGTCAGAGTCGAGGGATGAGACAAGATGAAATCCCTTTTACTGTGATATGAAAATGGCGGCTGAAAATACCTATCGCACCATCACCAAGACAGATGGGTTCAAATGAGAATACATCGATCACATGAGAACTCTAAATCCTTAGTCGAAAATCGCGTATTTAATGATTTGCGCCACGTAGATATTTTGTTTTGTTTAAGAATACATATAAAAATAAACTGTTTTTAATCTACATTCGTATTCAATAGAAGATCAGGCATTAATACTTTACTAAATTTTAACATACTTAAATTACTAACCAACTTTATATCCACAATATAATTACAACATAAGTCACTTATAAAAATGTATAAATAAGCTCATTCCCATTTACATTAAACTAAACTTAAAAATTAATTAATAAGTTAATAACAATACTTATGCTTTCAAGTCTTATACGAGAATTTCCCGGAAGGATCACGAGACCAATTTTGGAATATATTAAACAGTACCAACTAAATTGGAAACACCATCTTGAAAGAATGAGTTCAAATCGGATCCCCAAAGTTGTTTATAATTATATACCAAGAGGACGAAGATCTCTGGGCCGTCCTATGAAACGCTGGAAGGAAAATTTTCTATAGGATCGTAACAGGCCTTGGAAAGAAGAAAGAAGAAGAAAAAAAGTGTGAGATTAAAATTATTTGCCAAAAAACCAGATAATCTTCTTAGAGTCTAATATTTCACCACCAATAAAGTATTAATATTTTTAAAACAATAAATTAATTAATTTAATAGCTCCAAGAAATTCGAATCACCTTAACCATCTTATTTCAGATCTGAATATTCTTTTACATACTGAAAATCTATGACAAGTGATGCACGCGTATATTTCATTTTCCTTCCAAAGAAAGATATACTAAGGATTTTACGTGGTTTTGAACCCTGGACCATGGAAACTGTAATTACATTTCCACTGAGACGAACGGAATTACCAAGCCAGGAATTTAAATATTCAAAAGGCTTACTTTTAGCGATAATTTGGATTTCAAAGAAATACCGAATGTAGGAATGAGACGTCCGTTTTCATGCAGTGAACAACATAGAACGGAAGGGACAGGTTAAAAGCTTTAAATATGATATACCTACTTGAAAAATGAGAACAACAAACTGCAAAATTTGACATAATTGAATGTCCGTTCAAAGCCAAAGTAATCCATTAAAACATGAAAATGCTTTTAAAAGTGTTTTGCTTTCTCTCGCTTTACACTTTGCGAAGAGGTGGTCAGTGCCAGAAATTATTAACCTAGAACTACTATTTTTTAAATTAAAATAATTTCATTAAATTGTTTAAAAATTAGTATTTCGCTTCACGGAAACTTGTCATAAGTTATTTTCTTGCTTGGCTGAACTTAAAAGCCATCTTTATAGTAAACTAGCTAATACACGGCGTGCGCTCCTACGCCTAAATAAATAAAATGTGCTTTTACATTTAGTTGAACAAGTAAAAAGAAAAACAATTGTACATTTAAATCGTAATTATTTTAGATACCCCGTGCTTATTACCCGGCGTTGTCAGGGAATCTACTCATCCCGATCTTTTTGACATAA
Source organism: Diploptera punctata (assembly GCA_030220185.1). Classification (NCBI taxonomy): domain Eukaryota; kingdom Metazoa; phylum Arthropoda; class Insecta; order Blattodea; family Blaberidae; genus Diploptera; species Diploptera punctata. The sequence continues at coordinate 61,199 of JASPKZ010010051.1, read as the reverse complement.
TTAAGCTGAATGACAAAAATGGTTATTGAGACTTATCCGTGAAAGAATACCCGCCGTGAGCTGCTACGCTTGCCCGGGAATCTAGACATTCCGATCATTTTGCCAACAACGAACTGAAAGAAAAAAATGTTTATTGTAAGAAGATATACATATGCTGTCGAGGACTTTTTTGTAGAGTTATTTGAGATATTCAATTCTATGTACATTGATTTGGTGTATATGTTATGGTTTAGGCAGCGTAAGCCATTTAAGCGCCCAAAAAGTTCCGAAAAACCACGATTTTCTCTACAAAGGGTGATTTTTAAGGGTGTAGAATTTGAGTATTACAATTCTCTCACAGCCTAAAACCTTCCCGGGAAACTCCTGAACATTTTGCAAAAAGCCCCATCACAATCATATGAACGGTGTGGTAGCGCATAAAGGATAGGCCTAAACATTCAGATAGATAGGCATACATTCGTTCCTATATATACGAGGGTAAAGTCATGACCAACATTTTTTTAAACAATCATAATATTTATTTTAGACAAACCAAGTACACCATGTTAATCTACAGACCTTTGTGCTACTTTTCATCATAGTCTCCATTTCTTTGCACACATTTTGTCCAGCGTTCTACAAGCTTGAAAATTCCCTTATGATAGAAGTCCGTTCCAGTTGCTCGAAGACACTGACGCACTGCTTTCCGAATATCCTCCAGCGTCTCGTAGCGTTGGTCTCTCATCTGCTCCAGAACCGAAAAGATGGTAGTCGGAGGGTGCCAAATCGGGACTATAGGGAGGATGTGGAAGAGTTTCCCACCCAAATGTCCTGATCTTCTCCACAGTGGCATGAGCAGTGTGAGAACGCGCGTTATCGTGTTGCAGAATGATCTTCCTTCCAGGGCGTTTGTCGTGCAACGCACGACGGAGCTTCACCAGTGTCTGGATATAGCGGCAGCATTTGTGGTTTGCCCAGGTTCAAGAAATTCAACCAGAATGCTACCTTGCGCATCCCAGAAGACGCTGCCTATAACTTTCCCAACAGATTGCACTGTCTTCGCTTTTTTCTTTGATGGCGAATTCAAGTGGTGCCATTCCATACTCTGGCGTTTTGTTTCAGGCTCGTAGAAATGAAAACAGCTTTCGTCACCTGTCACAATACTCGTCAAAAAATCATCACCTTCATTTGGAAATCTCTGAAGAAGGTTATGGGTGATGGTTCTTCCTTGAAGTTTGTGGTCTTCACTCAATAAACGTGGAACCCAACGGGCACAAACTTTTCGGTAATCTAAGCTGTGAATCATTCCTTGCACTGCACTGTGTCCTACTGCAAGTTTTGTAGCGATTTCATTCACTGTGATACGCCTGTCGTCTCTAATGAGCGAATCAACTCTTTCCTTGTTGCAATCCGTGGAGGCAAAACGTGGGCGACCGCTACGAGGCTCATCTTTGATACTCGTGTTCCCATCTTTAAAATGTTTCACCCATCTCCTAACACTGCTGGCACTGATGCAGGCATCTCGTAAGCACATTGAAGTATTTGGTGAATATAACAGCAGATTGTTCCTCTTTAACAAGGAATTCAATGACAGCGCGCTGTCGAAACGAAACATTGATGTCTGTCATTTTGGAAACACTGCGTGTGGTCACATGATAGAAGCTATGACGCTATGACGCCACAAAAAAGGCAATGTTGTGGTATAAAGTCTGTAGATTACGATCCTGCAGTTGTTTTTGTTACATTGTTGAAATTTGAATTTTAACAATGGGTTGCTCACGACTTTCAGTACGACCCTCGTATATAAATAAGTAGGGTTTGCTAGTAGGGTTATATTTTCGAAAGGACTGACATTTCTACCAATGAAAAATAGTCAAAGTTACGTAAAAGGGAAAGAAATGGGATGACCTAAACACAAAAAGCCCATGAAATGAAGGTAAATTATATAAAATACACTACTTTGGGTCACTTTTAACATGATCTTTCATTCCTTCCGACCCTCCATCGCCCATCAAGGGTGCAAGAGTAAGACGAGGGCTCAAATACCTTCTGGACTGTCACCAATCAGTTTTTGCGATCCTGAAAACTATGAATTCTACATGAATATCTATCCCATTTTTCATTTCATTTTTAGCCCCTCACAACTTAGGGGCTCATATTTGGCTTTAATTTTATATGGAACTGCCACAAATAGGCTCAGCGACCCCGAAAACTATGAATTCCACACTAATAATGACAATTTTCTATAATTTGTATCTGTCACCCCATCTCATCTCCATGGGGAGTGCTAGGGGTCTTTAAGTTCCCCTATAACCTTTTCCGGATTATAAGTTATATGCGTACTTAATTTTGTTGAAATTATTCGAGGTGTTACAGAATTATGCTGAAATATACATAAATCGTTTGTCGATCATTTTTCCATTTCGAACCCATTCTCGTCGCCAAGGAGTGCTTGGGGTATTTTACCTAAGACTTGGGGCCCACGGCTTATAGTTCCTCCTGGAGGACTTGTCACTTGGATTTTTCCATTCTAAAAATCCATCAAACTCGGTCGGGTTTGAACCCGCGTCCCTCGGAACTAGAGGAAAGGAGCACAAACACTAGCCCATCGCGGCCGATAATAATAATAATAAATTATTTAGACTATTTAACTAATACCCCAAATGGGAGTCAATGACCAGTCACGTTTCATTGAATTTTGTTTTACAACCAATCACAGTCGAGTTTCACCTCGATAATTATGGAATTTTGATTTCTGAACTGGTCAGAGCATTATTTTACAGTGACTGACTCTCCAACAAATACGTTGAATATAGCAAATAATAAACAGATTCCTTCGACCTACACATTTGATAAGTGTGTGTTCAATAATTGTGTTTTTAAATAATGATTTTACTGAGTTGTTTACTAAAAAAATGAATTAATAACCTATAATGTTGGTTATAATATGCAGTTTGATGTGTTTCATTTTTCTCCACTAGGGTGCGTTCTTAACAACATTGCGATCCTATTTGGCAATAAATAATATGATCAAGTTGCAGTGATGAATAAATGAAACATAACCAAATATTTCTAATTTGTTTTCAAACATCGCCGTTTACATTAAATAGCCTATATAAATATTTTAAAATAACTATATTTAAATAATGATTTCTGAGTAAACTGCTTAATTTTATTCGTTGAATAGTCCTAACAAATACCACTCTTGATTTCCAAATCCTTTAGATAAATTGGAAATCACTCGTGGCATTACTTACGATAAAGACAATTTAACCTTGAAGGAGAGTTTTTTTTTTCATTTCTCTTTTCTTTGGAATTTATTGGTCACGAAACACATTAAATGAGAAAGCAAACGCAGTCAGTAAACATTCAAGCCACAATCTCGTCTTATATTCGCTTTTCATTTTGATTGAATCTTTTCTAGCGCTTCTCCTACGTTATGCAAATGAAAGCTCGCGGCGGAAATAGAACCAGCGACGAGAGGGATGTACCTCACTTACTGCTTAACATGTACTGCGTTTGTTATAACGTTTTTAAACCTGATTGAAGTTGTGAAATATCTTATCAAAACGAAAAAGATGTGAACAAGAAAGTCGCCAAATTTACAGTAATCTGGGAATAATAAATATTATATTAACAACTAAATTAGGCGGATCCATGGCACAAGCGGTTACACGCTCCCCTCACACCGCTGGGGTTCTAAGATCAAGTCTTGGTCACTCCATGTGGGTTTCGTGGTGGACGAAACGGTGCTTGGCAGGATTTTCTAACCTATTGCAATTTAAGCACTCTAACATGTGAAAGAAATGCAACACCCAAAAAATAAATAGTAAGTTCTGAAATTCTGAAACTATGTGTGTACAGTTAATTAGTGCATACCCTATGTTGGCTGCACTGGAGCATGTGCTTTGTTGTTGCATAAAATATTCGTTAAAATCAATATGGCTTTCCCGTCTTCATGCTGTGTGCGTATTTAAATATCATAAATATCATAGAAAACTATATTAAAATAATCGCTTAAAAATTTGTAAAAATCATCGTAAATGGGGGGGCATAATTTGAAAAGGAATTTAAGAATAAAATTTGACAGGAGTTTATGAAGAAATCTAAAAAGTCGCGTCACATGTTTTAAAGTTTAAGAACACCAATATATATTTACTGAATATTTGCGCATCTCAAAGCGTCAGAGGTATTTTGTTCAGCCCTGTTACAGTTTCGTAACATCCAAACGTTACGATGTTTAAACTTTCCAGAAGCTATATTCGTTCAATTAAACAAATGTTTAGTATATTCATTGATATACGCTTTCCCTTCCCATACACGCAATTTATACTGTTAATACACGTACATGGAAGCAAATGACGTTTGATAAGGTATTAGAAGACATTCTGTAGGACCTAACAATGGGAAGTACTTATGTTGGACCAGTTGGATTGTAACAAAATTGGAGGATATGTTAATTAATTGACATTATATACGATAACGTTAGTCATTTGCTGCAAATTTAATAAAATAATAATTTTATTGCAGCCAAATAGCCAGGATTAAAGTATAATACAATTTAAATTTACATATTTGCATATTCACACATTGTCTTTGTTCTTTTTGTGCATAGCTCAATGTGATATCGGTCACACGATTTTTCGCATAGCGTACATTTACAGTCTATATTTGCTTCATGAAATTTTGTGTTGCTGCACATCAGGTGGTGGAATCCATGGACTGCCAACCTAGTGATGACGTGTCTCATTTCGAAATTTTCTCTTTGTCCATGCACGGGTCCACCATTGCCCCGGTGCTTGTAGAATTCTGGATGTATTTCTTCCCTTTTTCTGTTCAATGTTGCTAGCAGCTGCTCAGATGCTCTGGTGGCTGGGCAAGAGTGACGCTTGTTCTGAGGTCGTCGATTGAGGAAAGTTTCCTTCGCCAGTAGGTATGCGAGTCTTGAATGTGTTACTTTTTGACACTCCTAATACTGCCTTTATATATCTCGCTTTCACCCTTTCTAGAGAGGAAAGATTCTTCATTGTTATAATGTGTCTCATATGATTTCTATGCCGTATGTTCAGTATTGGTAGAATTTTTGCTCTAAATAATAGCATTGCCGTCTCTAAGGGTGAGAGAATCTAATGTTTCTTATTTTTCGTGCATTGCACATTATTGCCTGGGTTGCCTTTTCTTGTGATATGTTTTGTGAAGTATTTTGCGCTTGTTTGTAGCGTGATACTAGGTATTTGAAGTCTGGTACTATTTTCAGTTTAGTTTCCCTTATGTAATATCTCTTCATTTATGGCGGCTCCTTCCTCCGTTTCTGAAGATCATTGTGTCCGTTTTTGATATATTAATGTCCAGCTTGTTCTTTTGGACGCATCCATTTTTCCACCTTCGTGTATTGTTTCTGAAGTGTTGTTATGTCTCTTGGAAACCGATTACGATGTCGTCCGCAATATGCGCACGAGCAAGATACCATCTTTTTGGGTAATTCTAAGGATTTCTTCGGTTGCTAGTATAAACAGTAAGGGGCTAAGTGGATGCCCTGCAGTACTCCATTTGTTTGAATGATCGGTTTTGACATGAGCGATGTTATCTGAGACATATATTTCATTCCAGCTCAGCAGTGTATTGATGAGGTTCGTCCATATGTTGTTGTTTCCTAGTGTCTCCTTAGTTTTTCTATCACTAGTTGCCTGTCTAGTAGATCGAAGGCCTTCGTGAAGTCTATGAAGACGGTATAAAATTTCTCTCTGTCTTCTAATGCTTCCCAAATATGTTTCAACAAGAGTTCGATTGCGTTTAGAGTTGACTTTCCTTTTCTAAACCCTTTTCTAAACAAGTGTTATTTGTCATTAAATTTCAATCGCGTCTCATTGATCGGTTCGTAACGGCACGGTTGCTCATTACAGCTGGTTTTAAGCACAAGTGCTGCTAGCGGTGCGAATAACGTAAATATTAGTTTCCCTCCTTCTTAACATTAATAACAATTTCTGATTACTTTATACAGATAGCAGAGCACTGCATACTTTTTTTAGTTGAAATTCAGAATCGGTTATATTTTCGTGTACTGGAGTAACAAAAACAAATAATCATTTACCATAACATCAATGGTGATAATGAGGGTCTTCGATGAAATGGTTTGAACAAAGTTTTTGCGAACATCATGAGCATCTGATGATGTCAATCCTGGGTATGTGGCACATTCACTAAAACCAATGTCAAATGCATTTTCAAATCCATTTGTGAATCTCGTTACACTTTGGTCCACATTACAGAAAGACTTTTTTCAAGCATAAATACGCATATCTTTGTACATTTCTGCTCACAGTTCATTATATACAAGGATATGCAGTTTTATAATATAGAATCTATGAGACATTTTCACGTCACCATCTGATTTTAGACGCGCATATTCAAGTCATCGCATATAGATCTTATATTGACGGGGAAAAAAAAAACATCACGTGGTTGTATATATTTGGTGGCTCCTGCAGGAATAATTTTCAGCCTTACATTTTTATCGGGTAAACAGTCCTGAAGCAATTGTCCGTCCATATGCCCGGATCACGAATCGCATATTAAAAGTGAATCCATTTCAATATTTTCACTAAACACATGTTTTAAGAATGTTTTCAGACGTTCTTTTGTCTTTTTTCACTGGCATTACAGTCGACATACACATTTGGAGGTGTATTCTGCTCTATCGTCTTCTGAACTTCGGAGCCGAATTTGTTTCCAGTAGATTCTTGAAAACAGAGATATAACCTCTTCCAAGTTGCCCACACATCGAAATAAGAACATGTATCGTGTAAGAATGCGCAGTTCCATGGGATTTGAACTGTAGCAACAGTGAGCTTTTGCCTTTGACTACTAGTGTTCTGTTTCCTGTCATTTCATAATTAAATTGATGTTGGTCACAGTTCCACACATTCTTTGTTGGTTTGCAGTTTTCTTGAATGGTCTGATTAACGTCTCTTCAAAATTTATTTGTATTTTCAATAGTTTGAGTTTCGTTTTCAATACCGTTCACAGTGACAAATTTGGTAATTTTTCTTGAAGAAATATTGTTTTCTTTTTTGAAATTTGAAAGAAATGTATTTGAAACTTTAAATTCATTCAAACCCAATTCCTTCGCTCGAAAAAGTGACCACGATTGTAAATGCCAATAGTGCACTGTCAATCCCCGATCTCGAGAATCTCGAAACTTATTAAGGATGTAGTCCTTAATTTGGGCGATTTTGTAGGGGTCCCTGTTTTTGAATTGTGAAGCTAGATAAGATGTTTTATTTTCTATATAATACAAAACTGTTCTTAAATTTCGGTTATTAATTAATGATGGTCATTCTTTATTATTTATTCGGGCCAGATTTTCCTGACATCTTATATTCATAAATGTTTTCCAAACTTTCTTCAGAATAGACAGACAGCACGTTAGTACGTTTAGGTTTTTTAACAGAAGACGGCTCAAAGCTACTTGAATTGTCACGCTCCTCGCTGGATTCGTTGGCAATTTCAAAGTGTTCAGAACAGCCAGCCTGTGTGAGCTTCTGACTGTAAGTAGCATAGTCCTCGAAATCTAAAGCATTTTCACTAACGTCCTCTAACCCACTCCAATATTTTTGTTCTATAATTTCTGCCAGAAAATACGCAAACTTGTCATCCTCCAATTCAGGTTCTTCGTGTTTTTCAAATGTTTCCTGAACTATAGATTCTAACGTAGTTAAGACGTAAAATTGATTTATTATGCCATTTTATTCTTTTGATGAAATATTTTATTGAGTCACAAGACTGTTACCTGTAAATGTACACATTTACGTGTGAATATGCTGTTATGTCCTAAAAAGTATTAATTTACACCATAAAAGTGCTAATTAATAATTAATCAAACAAATATTGTATTGCACTTTCAATTTATTGAGTTTTATATGTTTAAATAGAAACAATTAGTATATACTGTACGAATACTCGACTGCGGGAGTGAGAAAAAAAAACGTTCAGACTCCGGTGCGCTGCCCTTCAAGTAACCGTGCCGCTCCGTTGCAATATTTATTTCGTTAGTTTATCTCTCTCCCTGTCCCTTTTTTGTTCTTCCTTCGTTCACCACTCTATCATTTTCTATTTTTATTTGTTTATTTTATTTCTTCCGAATGTTTTACTTATTTATTCTCTCATGTACCGATGCCAAACCTTTATTTATATTTTTTCTTGTTCCTTATTTCCTATTAAATATTATGCATACTATTGAATTTGCAGCGAAGTGATTAATATCACGGTGTTCAGTATCCTTCATTCAACATATCCTCCAATTTTTGTTACAATCCAAATGCTCCAACATAAGTACTTACCTTGTAAGCATAAAGCAAGCACACATTATCATAAGTAATGCCAGGAGTGACTTACAATTATCTAGAGGATTTGGAAATCAAGAGTGGCATTTGTTAGGACTATTTAACGAATAAAATTAAGCTATTTACTAAAAATCATTATTTAAATATAGTTATTTAAAAATATTTATATATTTAATGTAAACGGCGATGTTTGAAAACAAATCAGAAATGTGAGATAATGTACAGGAGTCCCACTCACACCTCCCACATTTTAATTAATCATAACTAACAAAGTATGCGGAATTATGGAATGAGGCCGGTATTAAACGAAACAGAAATTCAAAGAATTTTCATTGCCACACATTGCCGCACACTAAAACACCTCTGGCGAATTGATTATTGTGGACTTCTCTTAAATCCTGCTCTAATTTCTTCAATCTTTTCTTCTGAAACACGTGTACAAGCACCTCCTGATTCTTTTTTAACGCTTCCAGTCGCCAGAAACTTCTCAAGCCTTGCCTTAATACTTCTCAAACCATGCCTTATTGGTTTTCCCATCAGGTGCATTTCCTCCTTATTCTGTCCGGTAATTTCTTTGCACTGTAATTATTGACTTCGTCTCTGCATACCATGAAACAGTTTGTGCTCGTTGCTGAGGAGTCGCCATTTTGTTTTATGTCATTATTGTCCAACATGCGACAGATGAATTAACTGCAACAATGAAAAACAAAAATTCTTTGAGTTTCTCTTTCTTTTAATGCCAACCTCATATCATAATTCCGCATAATTTGAGAGTTACGATTAATTAAAATGTAGGAGGTTTGAATGAGACATGGTGTATATTCACTGCAACTTGATCATATTATTTATATGCCAAATAGGATCGCAATGTTGTAAGAATGCACCTAGTGGAGAAATAATTAAACACATCAAACTGTGTATTATAATCAACATTATATACTATTAATTTATTTTTTTTAGTAAAGAACTCAGTAAAATCAAGGAATCCATCGTATTTGTTATATTCAATGTATTTGTTGGGGAAAAATAATGCTCTGAGCTGTTGAGAATATTAAAAAGGAGGAGCTTTTTTATCACAAAAGCAGGAGCTGATAAAGAGTAATCGATGAAGAGTGAGGTGCAATACGACTGTCATTGGCTGTAAACAAAATTCATTGAAACGTGATTGGTCATTGACTCCCATTTGGGGCATGAGTTAAATAGCCATACATAAAACCGCTATTGATTTCCTTTACAATTAACTTGAAGACTTATTGAATGTACTTTATCAGTGATGCGTTGCTTCCTTCCTTAATGAATTTTCCACCAATTAGAGTTTAGAACTTCTCTTCCTTGGTTTCTTTCCATTCTGCACGAAATTACTGGAGCTTGAATCAGTTATCCTGGATGAGTTTCCTTTTTCATAACTTTTGTCCATTTCTCGAAGATAAATTTTAGAATATCAGCTATAGATCTAATAACATAGCATTCACAGCTTATTTTCAATAAATAAAAAAACTAATTTGTCAGAAACTTACACACATATGATACATCTGAACGTGTGTTTGTCATAAGTAATGCCAAGAGTGATTTCCAAATTATCGATAAATTCACGACTCACGAAGTGAGGAGTGAATTTATCTAGAGAATTTGGAAATCAAGAGTGGCATTTGTTAGGACTATTTAACGAATAAAATTAAGCTGTTTACTCACAAATCATTATTTAACGATAGTTATTTTAAAATATTTATATATTTAATGTAAACGGCGATGTTTGAAAACAAATGAGAAACGATAGGTACGCTTCTACCGCTTCTTTTGTTTATCACTGCAACCAGATCATACTATTTATTGCCAAAGGAACGCAATATTGTAAGGAGGAGCTTTCTTTAATATGGTAATTATAACACTGATAAATATTTGGTGAAACACGACTCTGATTGGTTGTAAAACAGAAATCATTGAAACGTGATTGGTCATTGACTCCCATTTGGGGCATGAGTTAAATAGTCACTCTAATTCTCCTAAACGACTGGACCGATTTTGATGAGAAATTTTGTGTGTGTCTGATTGGGTGCCTCGATGGTTTAGACTCACATTGGACCCTCTAAAACCATTAGGTGTAGGAGTTTACCTGAAGTGAAAATTTAAAAATCGCTCTAGCGGTCACATTTTTCGATGTTTCACAATGAAACACTGTATATCGTATTAAAAAAATCGAGGTAGGTATTATCAAAAAATGAGTTAAATCCGATAATTAGGAGTGGAAGTTTACTTGAAACCTGAAATTAAAAACTGCCTAAACGACTGGATCGATTTTGATTAATTTTTTTGGGTATGCTTGAGTTAGTGTCTGGATGGTTTAGATTCAAAATTTGATTCTGTATGTGGCGCTGCGATGGGGTTATAGGCATTTTTTGTCAGATATGTCTGAATTATCGACATATTCCACGTGACAATAATGCACGCTTCTTGAGCCACAACAGATGACACTGGGGAGTTTTGTTGCCAACTTATTAATTAGCGAATTTTATAGTAAAAACGTCCTCTGCTGTGGTCTCGAGGTAGCGTTCTGCCTTCTCTCGCAGCGGACCCGGGTTCGATTCCCGGTCGGGACAGGCTCCTGGCTGAGATTTTTTCGAGGTTTTTCCTCACCTGTAAGACAAATGTCAGAAAGCTTAGGACCCAACGGTCCTCGAAAATAATCCGGCCATCATCGTCATCCTTATCATTATGATCATCATCCTTGGCCAGTGTGGAAAGCAACGGGAAGCTACCACACCTATAATTCCCTGGTAAAGCTGCATAGCATAGCAAAAAAATGCTAGCCTCGGGCAAAATTACTATGGATGGATAGTAAGAAAGTAACTTATATTTTTATCGCACGGCCATGACACGAGAATTGAACATTCGGACAGAACAACATCTGCAAGGTTCGCTACTTTTATTTACGCCTAACTCCAAGAAACTCCAATCGCGATAGACCTAGAAGGCCCTTCACCTAGCCGACTGCTGGCCTCACATCCACATATGCTATTCACAGAGGTAGACGATCATCCAGTCAGTGTTGGGGTGACTTGTGATCAGCATGTCAGGTCTCCCAGCCGTTATAGATGGTCTTCTTAATCTTTAATCGCTATTTAATATAGTTGCCCAAATGCCTCACGATGCTGAGTGGGCACGGGTCTCATACTGGCCTAAATTCCATGAGAAAATTTCTTCTCCATGGTGACACGAACCAGCGCAAGTTCCGTACCTCTGCGACAACCACTCGTCTAAGACGCGGGACACTTTTATATAGCAATGCTCTGTAATATCTCAGCCTGAAAGAACTGATAAATTTTGTTCCGCGGCCTCTTATATCAGGCTTTAAGTACATTTCAAATGCCATAAATCAGCTACACGCAATACACTGTTTCAATTGTCTTCCGAAAGAACCTACACTCGAGATTTTAATGCTCTGAAATATCCATCCGCCCCTTATGGATTTGAATTTTCGAATATTGGAACCAGAAGCCAATGTGGTAACCACCAGTCAACCAGGACCAACACAACCACGCGATGTGAAGTGTATAATAATGCCAAGTTGGTAAGTGATTTTTGCAGAAGCGAATTTCCGAGATTCTGTAAAACACTTCACAAACGTGCATTGTACATTATTTTTTTTGCGCGATGGTGTTTTCAAAATAATGAATAATAGTAAAATAATATCTTTGTTCGAAATATTTGCATTCATTATAAACGACTGACTAACGTTAACAGTGTGGCCAATATTTATAAGGTAAATGCCGAAAATAATTTCTACAGCAGGCCGTGACACCAATCAGTCATAAAATGGCGGCAAGAACGCATTTATTGTTTTATATTGTTTCAAATGAAGTTCAGTTAATTTAATATGCAGTGAGTTGTTTCGTATAATGTATATTAAGACTATCTTTTGGATATATTTTTGTATATACATTGTATGTAGTATACATAAAGGTCAGTAGTTTTACTTTCCGCACGAGGAAGGTAATATGTAATATTATAATATAGTTATTTAGGTTGGCAACCCCGAAGTTTAGGAAACTGAACTTTGAATCGTGGTCGCCATTGTTGTAAGTACGACAGAACGCACTATCGCAAAAAAGTGTTACATGATCCCTTTTTATTCTTTACTTTTTTAACATCCTGTCGAAAACATGTGCTCATAAAATCTGTGTCTTCGATGACGCTAACACAAATTCGCACTTGAAGCTGTATTTTGCATGTTTATTATCTGGTCTCGGATCAAGGATGTAGCATGACTTGAGAAGAAGTGATATCAACCAGCGATCAATCAACTACAAAATACCACAAAGAGTAAGATTTCTTATGTTCCTTATATCTCTTCTTCTTCGGCTTTCCCCCACTAATAGGTTTGCCGTCTTCAGTTTCCATTTATCTCTATCATTCCAATCTCCCTCTTCCAATGAGATGTATCTTCTTCTTGTAAGCCCATTTAGGCGCTTTCTCCCTACAGGGAAGAATTTGAACCATACTACTTTAGTTACACTTGTTTTCGTATAGATATTATTGGAGTGGTCCGTGGTCCACCTCATACTGACATATAGGAAACCTAGTTAGTACTAGGACGGGAAAATTCGGAAAATTTTGCTTAGAGGCCTTTTCATTCAGGCTTAAGGATCTTTAACGAGCCTGAAAAACTTCAGACTCGGGACCCACGGCTTAAAGTCCCTCCCAGAGGACTTTCTCCTTGGATTTTTCCATCCTAAAAAGATCCATCGACCCCGGCCGGGTTTGAACCCGCGATCCTCGGGACCAGAGGCATGAAATTATATTACATAAAATACACATCAAATACACATAAAATATTCTAAATAAAACCAAGACATTGATATTTAAATCATTAGTACAAAGTGTTATGAAGTATGGTGCAGAGACCTGGACTTTAGGTACACAGCAAAATATATATATGTTGACAACAGAGATGAATTCTTGGCGAGGGGCATCAAGAAAATCAAGAAAGGAGAAAAATGGGAACCGGAAAATTAAAGAAATAATGAATATTAAATAAAATATTATTGAAGTAATAGAAGAACGAAAATTGATATGGTATGGACATCTGAAGAGGATGGAGAATAACAGAATCCCAAGAATGATGCTGGATTGGAATGACACCGTCCGTTGATCTGTTCGGACACTTCAGTTCTTGTACGTTCCCGGCACCGCTTCACTCTGGTGTTTTGTGGGTACCATTGGATTTCTCTTGAGAAGCTCTTTCCAACCGTATACCATCTCTATATTTTGATTTGGCTTTTTGATGAGTATAGGCCGACATTGCATTATTTATTTTAATTTTATACTTTAACACCTATATATTCAGTATATATATTTCACACTAATATTTTATATACACAATCGATAGATCTTGACGAGAGCTGACGATTGAAACTCAAACGAACGTCGTAACTTCCCCAAATCAAAATGTATACTAAACGAAAATTATGTGACGCAGCGAAACGATATCAAAATGACGGCGGTTCCCCCTCCCTCGCGCGCGATACGTCACAGTCCACACTCAAGGTAACGAATGATTTGATCCCTTATCTAACGAGTGGATGTAGATGATATATATGTAGGTGCAATACCAAACTGTATCCCCCGATTTTGTTATCATCAGTTTCCTGAATTGCCTCCCACTATGGACACAAATTTAAAGACGTAATCACGTCAAAAATATATCAAGTAGGCGCTGAAATACAGTTTTATTAACTTAAAATGCCTACTTTCAAATTGCTGATGAATAATATTTGCGTAGGTTAATTATAATGAATACATCCGCCTCGTTCAATTGTGGTTTATGATTAATTAATAATGGTATTACATACAACGCTGACTACATTATTTTACCAAAGAATTTAAATTACTAGGCCTAGTAATTAAGCGAATCAATTAATTTGCGGTACCAGTAATAGAACTTGGAAAATTTACATAAACTAAATAAAATAGTAATATCAATTCTCTACATTGTGGAATGCAGGCTTTCACGGCCGGTAATCATAGTACAGTAAAACTTGTTCAAAGCGGAACCGCATGGGACCAATTTTTTTCCACATTAGACAAAATTCCGCATTATAAAAATACAAAAAAGGATTAACCAATCTTAGATTATAAAGCACTGCATATGTCTTTTTACGTGCCTTGGATTAATTGTTGTTCCGCTGCTGTTGGAAAGTGAAGTATAGTATGTACGAGCGACTTCGACGGTAACTCGCAAAAAAAGTCCCGTTTCGTCTGCGTTAAAAATGTCTCTTAGGCGCGTATCCTGAAATTAAAGTATGCAGTTTCGGTTTACACTCACTAACTATACTTTCGTCCACATCCTTTGATTCCCCGCAAATTTCATTCCACACTACATTTTGTCGTCTTTTAAAACTGTCCACAATCAACCTGAGGATGCCTTGAAATCGTTATTCCCTAGGGATATAACAACAGCTTGAGACTGACTTTGAAGCACTGTCCGAAATATTTGAAGATTTTTTGATCGTGTAATTGTAAAACATTCACACACTACTTCCGTTTTTTAAATTATTTTTTCTTTGTGTTTTAAAATCTCATAAACTTGGGTTTTTCCACATTTAAATTTAGTCATTATTTCGCGTACTGAGAGTTTGTTTTTCTTTATCTTCAATCACTTACACTTTTTCGTTTAATGACAATGATACATACCATTTAGCCATCTTTATTTCGTAAATTCAGAACGCTACCTGTGAAAAATACGTACACAATCGGTCCCAGCTCTTAAACTAATGTACGATTTTACAGTGCACTGGTTATTTGTAAGATGTCACACTCCAAATATTTGTTAAACTAACCTGTATTTTGCATAACGGGTGTGCAGTGAGGCCTAAAGAAGTTTTAGATACAGGTAGAAACTCTACTTCATCGGACGGCAGGAATCATCCCTTATTGTTAATTCGCCTAACGGGAATTCAATGAAGTGGAAACTAATTTATTTCTCTCTGTCGTTCCGCCTTATAAACATTTTTTTCATGAACTTTTTAGAAATATCCTTCCGTTTCCGCGTTGGAAAGATTCCGTTTTATACAAGATAAATACACGTAAAATTACTATTATTACGCCGGGACCAATAATTTTGTTCACTTTGGACAGATTTCCGCATTATGTACGTTCCGGATTAAACAAGTTTTACTGTATTAAAATATTCCGGGCTATATGGCCGTGGTTTATAACTAGTATTTCTTCCAGACGTTTCTCCCTCAATTGCGGAGGGCATCTTCAGTGGCGAGTGCTTCTAGATGGTGTTCCCTTGTAGATTCATTCCCAGTCGAGTCTACGACAAGGGAACACCACATAGAAGCACTCGCCACTGAAGATGCCCTCCGCAATTGAGGGAGAAACGTCTGGAAGAAACACCAGTTATAAACCACGGCCACGTAGCCCGGAGTCTTCTAATATTACAAATCTCTACAATTTGTAATAGATCACAATAATAGGTAGGATTTAAGACACAGAAAAACAGCTCATACTTTCAAAAAACGTTAAACTGAAAAAAAAAAAAATTAAAACTGTTATTTTCCCAGTTATATTATATGGATGTAAAACATGGACTATTACTTTTAAGGGAGGAAATGAGATTACAAGTATCTCAAAATAAAGTTCATAGGAACAATTTTGGACCAAAGAGAGATGAACAGATATTTGAATGGAGAAGACTACATAACAGTGAACTTTATGGTCTTATAGGAAGCCAGATATAATAAGAACAGTTAAGTCTCGTAGACTGAGATGGGTAGGACATGTGGTACGAGTGGGGAATGAAAGACGTGCATGGAAGCTTCTTGTAGGAAAACCAGAGGGAAAACGCCCAGTTGGTAGACCAAGAATAAGGTGGGAGAATAACACTACCATGATTTGAGTGAAGTAAATTATACAGGTAATGATTGGAAAACATTAGCTCAGGATAGGGATGTATGGAGAGCTTGTGTCCCCGCGGCCATGAACCTACGGGTTTGATAGTGCCAGTGAGTTAGTTAAAACAGCGCGCAAAGGTTAGTACATTAATTTGAGCCCATTAATGAGCCATAGTCTCTCCTCTGTCAGGAGTTTATTGACCAAGTTCATTTTTCTTACCTTATTTGTCCAAAGATGTCATGAGTGTCATGCGGTCATTACACCGACTCAATGAGACATCTAGCAGGCAACTAAGGTATTACTAGGATGCTTGAGATCGGTAAATTTTGCTTAGAGGCCTTTTCATTTAGGCTTAAGGTTCTTTTACGAGCCTGAAAGTCTTCAGACTCGGGATCCACTGCTTGAAGTCCCTCCCGGACGACTTGCTCCTTGGATTTTTCATCCTAAAAAAACCTATCGACCCCGGCCGGGTTTGAACCCGCGACCCTCGGGACCAGAAATAAATATCATAAATTGTTTCTCAGAGACAATGTTTTGTTAATAACTTAATGTTTATAAATTTGACACTTTGCACTTTTCTACTGATAAGTATCCAATTATAGAACAAGCGTCTGATTTCTCATACTTAGGAAGTGTATTTGCAGAACATAAGAGTGACATTAAATCAAAGTTACAAAAATATAATAAAATGAATGTGATAATAAGAATACATTTTGGTAAACAGATGAGGGCAGATACAAAACTAAGATTACGTAACATCACGTCAAAAACTGCTCTAAAATACGGAAGCGAAATTTTGATTTTAAATAAAATAAAGTATTAACAACTTTTGTTACAAAGCATTTTATTATATGGCTCCGAAACCTGGACAGTAAGTAGAAAACAAGCCAACAAGCTATTAGCAGTAGAAATGGATTTTTGGAGGCGATCGACAAGAATTTCAGGAAGGGATAAGGTCAGAAACAGCACAATAAGGAAAATCATGTAAGTTTTAAAAAATAGAAGAAAAACGTTTGAAATAGTATATACCCCTCATAACAATGGAAGAAGATAGAATACCAAATAAGATCCTTGACTGGAAAGCTAACGGAAGAAGTGGAAGAGGCAGACCTAGATATCGTTGGCTAGATGGAGTGAGGAGAAGTATGGAAGCTACACATTTGCGGGAAGAAGATGCTTTAGACAGGAACCTCTGGCGACAAATCACTTTGGGATGATGGAGAAACACTGTGGTGTCGAATATTCCTAATTTTAAAAAATCTCATAAACTTAGAGTAAGCCAAATGCGCTTCTTACGTTCAGTGTTAGGAGTTAATAGACTGGATCACCAAAGGATCACTATTATCAGAGAAAAACTTGGAGTATTAAATAAGATGAAGATATAGAAAGATATCAACAAGAATGGAAAATCATTTGAGAAGAATGGAAATAAATATACTTCCAAAATTGGTGTTCCAATATACTCCAACTGGACATAGGGACCAAGGAAGACCAAAACATGGGTGGAAAGCCATCTTCGTTAGGTTTACCGTCACAGGTCATGTGGTCTAAAACGGATTTGTTCATTATGATGATGATGATGATGACTACTTAACTCATGCCTCAAATGGGAGTCAATGGCCAATCACGTTTCAATGAATTTTGTTTTACAACCAATGAAAATCGTGATTAATCTCGTTCTTTATCGATTTATATTTATCACCTCCTGCTTTTGTGATAAGAAAGCTCCTCCTTTTTAATATTCTGAACAGGTCAGAACATTATTTTTTCTCCAACAAATACATTGAGTATAGCAAGTAATGATTTTCCTGAGTTGTTTACTAAACAAATAAATTAACATCCTATAATGTTAATTATACAGTTTGATGTGTTTCATTATTTCTCCACTAGTGCATTCTCACAATATTGCGATGCTATTTGGCAATAAATAATATGATCAAGTTGCAGTGAATTTACATTAGTAAATATACAACTATTTTAAAATACTGGTAACTATATTTAAATCATGATTTTTGAGTAAACAGCTTACTTTTATACGTTAATAGTCCTAACAAATGCCACTCTTGATTTCCAAATTATCTAGATAAATTTAAAATCACTGGTGGCATTACTTATGATAAATAGGAAGAAGGTAAAGCTGAAAAAAAAACTGTAGGATTTTTATTGAACTTTACGCTTATTAAAAAAAATGTTAATTAAAATATTTGAGAGAGATACGGAAACATATTAACCCACTATAAGATTGTGTGTGGAACTCTAAGGAAAAATCTTGGTAAGAAAACAATATAAATTCAATTAAAAATTTACGGAGCTATAGCTGTTCAACATTATTACACTAGGGAATGTTGAGACGCGGAGAAGAAAAAAACAAAGCAATACGCGTGTTGGCGAAATTAACTTTTTTAAGAGTAATAAAAGTATACACAAGTTGCGATCATGGAAGAAATGAAGAAAAAATCTAACTACACTATTATAAGAGAAAGTTATAAAAATAAATATAGTTGGGCAGCACAATAACTGGAGAAGTACAAAACATTTTCATATCAAGTTTGACATTGATTAATTCAATTTTAATAAGCTATCCAATAATCATATTAAACTTTGAATCCATCGGCATAATATTTATATATACATACATACATATACATACAGGGTGTAAATGAATTATACTGCACAAATTTAACTACGAATAGAGGGGTATATATAAGCGTTTTGAGATAATCAACTAGTGGTCTACGAATAAAAATGTCCAAGTTACGATTTAATTTGTAAAATTATTGGCACGCCACTGATTATTTAAAATTAAAATAGAAATAATATGATACAGAGACTGTAACTTGCAACAAGTATGCGCCTTTAGCTAAGTTGTTAGAGCAGTCTTACTATCGACGCTAATGTAAAATTGATACATCATGTTCGAAACTACCTGCAGTATGTGTACATTTTATTTCCTTTCTTCCTTTATTATGTACGTACTGTAAATTAGTTACGTACGTAAATCTACTTATGATAAATTGTTTATTCATTATTTTACAGAATACGGTATTGTAATGTACAGAGTTACAAAACTATCTACGTACTTATTGTAGAAACAATTGTTTGAAAGGTTGTAATAATAATACACATACTGTAGAGCACAATAGGTTTCGCAAATAAAATGTGTAATTGTACTGTACAGTACTTATGTAATTAGATAAATAATAGTGCAGTGATTAATAACATGGAGAGGTATAGTGTACGTACACATGGCATACATAATGTTATTCGGAAACGAAAAGCAATATATTTTATTAAACCAGAAAAAAAGTAAAGCACCTGCAGACTCATTAGAAGAAGTTGTTTAAATTGGCCACCTCCATTCTCACGGCAGAGACGAAATCGGCGACTAAAGGATTCTCGTACCCCGTTCAAGATACCAGCTGTCTCGCGGATTACATCACATGGTGCGATTATGCGTGCAACTAACAGTTCATCTGTATCAACAGGGGTCGCATATAACAATGTTTTCAGGTGTCCCCACAAAAATAATCAAGTGGAAAGAGATCTGGAGAGAGAGATGGCCACACTACAGATGAACTACCTCTCCCATATCTAACAGTCAGGAAACACTTCATCCAAATGATTTCGCATATTCCGGCAGAAATGGGGAGCAGCCTGATGTGAGGAGGAACTTCTTTTAGCAATCTAGGTATAACGTGCTCTAAAAAATGTCTTATAAATGACACAATTTAATCTCTTGGGAAGAAGGTAGGGGCAATATTGTGGTCAGAAAATATCTGCTGGTGACCTCACTCGAAGATGGCATCAGGATTTTCATAATCCCACACATGACTTTTGTTTCAGTTCAGAACCACCCCATCCGTATTAAATATTGTCTCATCAATTAATAACACCGAGGAAAAGAAGTGCTGTGGCTGCAACAAAGCCCAATTACAAATTGTACCCGTTTGAGCGAAGTCCACTTGCTGTAAATGCTTGTACTTTTTGCAGATGAAAGGGATAGAGCTGGTCTTCGTTCAGGACTTCCCATACACTTCGATGGTTTGTGCCCATTACACGTGGAACAGCACGAATACTGTTAGAAGGATCATCTTCCAACCTATGAAGAACATTTTCTTCGAACTTTGTAGTGCGGCGCGTACGTCTTTCACCGGCGTCTACTCTGTTTACCTTCAACATCCCATGTTCCCGCAAATGCCTACCAACAGACTCTAAGGTTGTTCGGTGTAGATGCCATCTATTCGGATACCGCTCTGCATACATGGCAGCAGCCCTTACACCATTACCTTATGCTGCACCATAAATCAGCTGCATCTCAGCAAGTTCATAAGATGTTAAATATAAAATTGGTACCATGTAAGTCAGGCGTCCTCAACTAATCGATTATAAACATCATTAAGTTGTTCCAATATAGAGGCCTTTCAAAGACAATGTTTCATCTTCTGCACATTATGTCTGGTTTTTTATAAAGATCATGGAGTTTACTATTAGGTGGTTTCCTACATTCATCTGTCTATATATCTCTGTTTGGTCAATCGATTATCCTATGCACTTTATTCTCAAATGCACACATTTTCTTATGCCCTAAAGTAAAAACTGATTCTCTTCCTTTTAATATATAACTTGCAGAATCGTCATTTAATATATTATTAATTTAACATTTTTGAGACGACAAGACACCCCCGCCATGTATAATATAATCTATATCTTATACATAATTCATTTCTGTATATTAACGTTGCAAGTTATTTGAATTCTGACACTTCTCCATGATTTCATTTTGATATTTTGCCTACACAATTACCACAATATATGTTGTGTAATGAAATCATCCATTTTGTTGCATCCATCCAGGCTACCTCCGGTAAAACTGTAGAAGAACTATTTGGTAAGAATATTGTAGCCTGGATGGATGCAACAAAATGGATGATTTCATTACACAACATATAAGATGATTGTATGACCGTTATGGTGAGAATAGGTTTTTTATATGAATTTAGATATAAAATAATATATTTATTTACATGCAGAAAAATTGCTCATGAAAGCAGAACTTTAAACAAAATCACATATAGTTTTTTTCTATATTTAATCGAAAATTTATTGAATAAAGGAAAAATATTACATGGTAATTAATTCTGTGTGCAGCTATCAACTCCCGCTAGTTTTGTGTCACTTGGTATTGTATGACCTTGAGCTGCTTCAAACAATGTAGTACAGCACCTTTATTCTAACTTTGTCATACTACGACACTTAAAAATGAGAAGTTTTCTAGAAATGCAATATAGAGAAATAGATAAAAAATCACCACACCACATGAGCAGATATTATTTGACCTAAATTTGAATTAAGTTGTAGTTAAGTTACATTCAATTCTGTGCGGACAAAAGTTTCACATTTTGTACAATAGTGTCTTGTGGATCAGAGTAGAACATAGCTGAATTCTACATTAGTTTATGTTTTCTATTGAATTCTGAGAAGATATTGACATTTCATAGTTTATGAAACTTATTTTCTGAGTAACGTAAACCCAAGCTTCGAGATATAATTGTGATACCCCGATTCTTGAAGGGGAACAAATATCTGGATCTCTGAGTGTTGTGCTGACATGATGCCTTTCTTGTCTTTCAGGCTATGAAAAGTGAAGCTGCAGGAGTAAATCATGATATCAAGAATGAACTGTGTAGGTACAACAGGGACGGGTAGTTTTACAGTGATCAAATACCAGCTTCGGCAGGTAAGTAGACCTGAGTCCCTGGTGTAGGTCCGGCGCAAACCCTTGTCCTAGGGGACATTATGAAATTCTGGGCAAACTCCAGGTGTCTGTGGGGTAAAAATGGGCAGTATGTAGGTACTTGTTGTCAATGTCTTTGTTGTTGTTATAATTATTATTAACATTGCTATTACATTATTATCATCATTATGATAATTATTATTGTTATTACATTATTATTATTACATTATTATTATTATTATTATTATTATTATGATTATTATTACTATACATGTTTATTTTCATTATTATTATTATTATTATTATTATTATCACTATTTTTATAATCAGTCTTATTACTTATTATTATTAATATAAATTTTATTTTCATTATTATTATCATTATTATGAGTGTTATTATTGTATTATTATCATGTTATTACATTATTATTATTATTATTATTATTATTATCATCATCATCATTATTATTGTTAGTTTTATTTTTCATTATTATTATTATTATTATATTCCAAAATCATGAATGGAGTATTATTATAGTATATAATTAATTATATTTCAGGTTGAGTGTATACGTTTATGAATGGAATAGGTAAGATACTATCCTGCGGTTCCAGTGGAACATCCAGGTACTATTTTACTTAAGAACTTTATAATATCAAATTAACAATATAATTTATAATTTCTTTGAGTATCTGAAGTTAATATCATGTCATATTTTCTAGAATATGACATTGATTAGGTGCATTATTTGAATTCAAGATTCTGTACAGACAATCATCCTCAGCCACAAGTCTTTTGGACGAACCGTTAGGAAACTTTTATTAATACAAGGATGGAGATGTACCGTAACTACAAATCATTCAATTTCACGCCAAACAATGTCTACTTATGTGGGTGATGATTTTTTTATTTACATTTCTAAATTGCATTTCTATAAAACCTCCCATTTTGAAGTTGCAGCAAACGTGCCATGTGTTAAGATAATTACCGACATGGAGATAAATGTGGTGTACTACATTTATATGAAGAACTTGTGAATTCTATTTAGTGTAAATTGATGTCTAGTGACTATACATATTAAATGTACTTGGAAATTAGTTCCAGTGTAATATTTTTTTTCTACTGTAAAGAAATTTTCCATTGAATAAAAAAAACTGTATGTCATTTTGTTTCAAGTTGTGTTTTCTTGAACAATGGTTATATACATACATAATCTGCACTGTAAATGTAATTCTTGTTTAAATATTAAGTTTATATTCAGTTGACATAATAATTCGAAAAGTAATTTTTCGAAGTGAATTTTATACCAAGGTTCTTTGTTTTCCGTATTTATAATCCATAATACCTTTCTTCGAATTTTTCAAGTGATTAATTTTCATTATTTGCTTTACAGAGGATAATTAAAATTTAAAATATAAAAATAGATACCTGAGATCTCAGTCTTCCTCAACTTTGGATGTAAGATGTGGAGTACTTTCGGAGCCTTGTTCCTTCATCAGCTTATAAATTGATACTAGTTGTTCGTGAGAATCTTTTATAGAGGGTTGACGTCATTGGGAGTGTTTTCATTAAGCAGGTGAGTGTTTCTGGTTTCTTTTAATATATTGATCTCTTCGAAAATGTTAATCTTCAATTTGTTGTTTTTTCTATCAATGATGGATAATGTGTTATCGATGGTTTTAAATTGATGACCAGTTTCTATGACATGTTTTGAAAAACTTCATAAGTCTGAAGTCATTAAAATGTTAATTATATCATATACTGAAATATCTTGTCATTCTACCAATATACAACTTTTCACGGCTACTGCATTTTAGTTTGTAAACGCCTGTGTTTTTATATATACAGTAAAACTTGTCAAAGCGGAAACTCATGGGACAATTGCTTTTCCACACTGGACAAATTTCCGCATTATAAAAAAACTTATTAATAATCTTAGATTGTTTTTTTTTTTGCAAATGCCCCAGATTATCTTTTGACATTCCTGGTATTCTCTCCTGGCATGGCGTACTTGTAACCCACTTCTGACGATGGGGCGCCTGGAAGGCGGGGTTACGTTGCCCCGATGGTATGATTAGTGATGATGATAGTGGTGCGCCAGGAGAGTCCCTAATCCTAAGCTTAAACTAAGATGAATATGAATGATGATGATTGCGATGGCCATATGATTTGTGGGACCGTTTGAGCCTCAAAGTTTTCTTGACATTTGTCTTACAGGTGAGGAAAAAACCCGATAAAACCTCCCAGAAAAACTGTCCGGCCGGGGATCGAACCCGGGCCCGCTGCGTGACAAGGCAGCACGCTACCTCGAGACCACAGCGGTGGACTAATCTTAGATTGTAGAGTACCGTATATGTCTTTTTACGTACCTTGGATTAATTGTAGTTACGCTGCCGTTGAAAAGTGAAGTATAGTATGTATGAGCGACATGGACAGTAACGCGCGAAAAAAAACAATCCCATTTCGTCAGCGTATCATGGAATTCAAGTATACAGTTTCGGTTTTCGCTTACTAACTATACTTTCGTCCATATCCTTTGATTCCCCGCAAATTTCATTCCACGCTACACTGTGTCGTCTTTTAAAACTGTACAGCCAACCTGAAGATTCCTTCAAATTGTTATTCCATAGGGATTAAATATCAGCTACAGATTTAAGTTGGAGCACCGGTCCGGACATTTTTGGAGATTTATCTTCACTTACACTTTTTTGCTTAACGAGAATGATACATACGTTTCAGCAATCTTTATTCCGTAAATTCAAAATGCAACCTGTGATGGATCGGTCTCAGAATTAATTTAAGATTTTACAGGGCAATGGTTATTTGCAAGATAGATATCTGTGTTTCGTTAACGGGTGTGCAGTGAGGCGGAAAGAAAATTTCAGGTATAGGTATAATTTACACAGTAAAAGCACCTTATTCGCGGGGAATATGTTCCGCAATTATGCCGCGAATACAGAAACCGCGAATATAGAATCGTAATTTGTACGGGTATATAGGGGATACGTTCCAAGCTTACTGATTAAAATAAAAATTATCAAAATAAAATCAATTAATGAGAGATTTTGAACAATTTCTATTAATAATTACTGTCAGGTTTAGCCAAGGACTCAAAGAACTTAGTGATTTTTTCCCGTTTTGCCGCTTTTAAAAGGCCTTTCAATTAAGATTGATATTCAGCTGTGAATTCTGCAATACGATTCCTTGTTTTGTCTTCAGATTTATTGATTCATTACCTTTGAAACAGCGTGATATAGACGCAAACGACTCGCCGACGCGTATAAACGGCCAAGCATTTTTATTTTTACTTTAAGCGGCAACACTAAATTTGTTTCTCTTCGGTACTAATTATTTTTATTTCCTTTTACTCGACATTATAAACTGTAAACAAAGCACAAGAGACACGTGTTACTCAATCAAAATTACTGCAACGATATTGAAACAATAATATATACCGATCGTGGCGATGGAGACATTTATCAAGTACATATCGGTACATGAAATATGATAACAGCTTTTAACAATGAACTTTAGGGTCAGTGACAATTATTTTTGTTTTGATATTTATTTGTCCATTTGGTTTGAATCACTATTTGTAAAAGCCTTGGCACCTGCCTTCAGTAAAAAAAATGCTGATGGTTAATAAATATATATACCGTCTGGATCCGCGAATAAAGACATTTTTAGAAGCGAATGCAGGAAATGTGTCACAATTTTTTAACCCTTGAATAAGGAACTTTTACTGTACTTCATTCGGCGCAAGGAATCATTCCTTATTATTTTTTGGCCTAACGAGAATTCAATGAAGTGGAGACTAATTTATTCAATTCAAAATAAATTATTCAATTGACATATTCTTTACTTGAAGGTTCTAGACTCATGCCTTAAAGTTGAACTACGCGTATTCGTGCGTGTATGCGTAAAAATGGATATGATAAAATTCTTTGGTAAATGCCTACACAAGTTTTATCATAGCAATATTATTTTTTCCCGGATAGTTTAGAATTCATCACATCTGAAGAAGATTTACCCACCTAGTGATATTGACAACTGGTTCGGGAGAACAGAGCTAATGAATAAAGAAGATAAAGTGAAAATTCTGACAAAACTGTTGGAGTCCGCCTGAAAGCTACAATTTCAGCAAAGATGTTGAACATTTAAAATGGAAATTCAAGCATTGTTGGCACAACAGTATTCACCCTGGTTAAAGTATTCCACAAGACTCAAAGGTGCATTCTGTATATATTGTGTTCTGTTCTCCACATATATTGTGAGGGGCGATAAAAGGTCATTCATACTGAAGCCCTTCCAGAAGATTTTTTAATGCATGAATTCGCCAAAAATCATGAGAGAGCCGCTGACATGTGGAAGCTGCGCAAACAGCGCGCTTGTGTTTAAGTGAGGACCCTTTTAACGAAAATCTCGTAAGTGGCTATAAGAAGATTGCGGCGGGTAGCTTGAAATGTTTGTCTTTCATCTTGGATACCATTATCTTCTGTGGCTTGCATGACTTGCATTTAAGGGGTAAAATACTGGATGAAGGCGTGAGCAGAGATTTGATTCAGTGGAGAATTGATGCCGGTAATATAAGCTTATAACCTCATTTAAACGCCAAGAATGCTACCTGCCTTTCTCCACAAATTAATAATGAATCGATTGAATTGTGTGACTCGAGGTAAAGAAAACGATTACGGATAATGTAAAAATTCCATCGCTTACAGTGTTTTAGCTAATAAAAGCTGTGACATTTCTGGAAAGGAGCAATTGTCCATTTGTGTGCGGTGTTCTTATAAGAAACTGTATAAAATTCGAGAAGAGTTTTGGCCTTTGTTCAACTGAAAAGAATGCACGCCCAATCAATTGCTGCAGAAATTGAGTTTTTTTCCAAAGAGATAGGCATTTACCCGCACAAATGTGTCGGTCAAGGCTATGACGGTTGCTCACAAATGGCAGGAAAAGAAACGGGGTCCAGGAACGTTTGCGCGAGATTTTTCTCAAAGGTATTTACTTCCATTGCGCGAGCCATATAATCAATATTGTGGTAAATGATTTGAATAGTGTGCCCGGGGTGAGAAATACGATAGCTACAATAAGGATACCGGTATTATAAACTTTTTTCGAGAATCCCCGTTAAGAAGACAGCACGTCCCAAGCATCCCCGTGCTCTGCGAAACACGTTGGTCGCAAAAATATAAAAGTATTGGGATATTTAAGAAACATTTTTTGGAACTGATGAACAGCGTGAAATTGATTGCCCTAGAAAGAAACACGCCAAGCCGAAAAAAAGCTGACCAGTTGCATG
Source organism: Diploptera punctata (assembly GCA_030220185.1). Taxonomy (NCBI): domain Eukaryota; kingdom Metazoa; phylum Arthropoda; class Insecta; order Blattodea; family Blaberidae; genus Diploptera; species Diploptera punctata. The sequence continues at coordinate 33,945 of JASPKZ010010051.1, read as the reverse complement.
CTGCTGCAATTCAAGTAGAAGTACTTTCATCTTTTGTTTGTGCCTGATAGCAAATGTTATAGTTATTTGGAACCTGTCGTTAATTCGCTGCAAGCCATGGCTATAAATTTAATTACAAGCACAGCCCATGTTGAGAGCATTACAAGCATGGTAATAGATCACTGCAAAAAAAAAAAAGATATGAGATCCCCTATCATGAAAGATATGGAGATATTGATTCTGAGCTAGGTGTAAAATCACACTACCAAGAATATCCACTAAGCAAACACATCGAGCTAATCCACAAGGTAATCCCAAAGGTTACCTTAAGGTGGCCATCTTTTAAATCCCTACTTGGATTCCTTTCACAGAGCTTTATCAGACAGATTTGGAGAACAACAGGGTTCTGCTTTTGAACTTCAAATGCTGCGCCCTAAGAACCTAAACACGTCTCTGAAAGATGCCCAAGCAACGGCGAGCAAAATTTCAGAGTATAAAATCGAGGGTTCTTCCACCGAAATTGGATTATGGCATCGTATGTGGAAGAAACGAATTGACAAGGATAAAGAAGGTGATTTCGTTAACATCGTGGACGAGTGCGATTTTTTCCAATCAATCAAAAAACGCAATTGTAATAGCCTATGCCTGTCTTTACCATGCACTACCGGCATCGATTGAACACACTTATAGCACCCTAAGAAGAGTGAAGACATGGTGCGGTTCAACAATGACAGAAAATTGCTTTAATTACCTGTGTATGCTCAGTCTGCACAAAAAACGTATTAAAAATGATATTGAAAAATTCAAACAAAATGTACTTAAAAAAATGTTCTCAAACGAAATGGCGAGTCGAACTCTGTGTGTAGTTGTACTTTATTAGTAGCTAAAATATAGCTAATAGTTTCAATATAAATAAGCATAAATGTTAAGAAGTAATCTTGACAAAAAAAAAATCAATTCACCAAGCCTAAAAATTCTGCAATTATTTCACTATTATCCTTCTTATTTCCTCTTCAATAGCGCTGTAATTTTCTTCCGAAATATATTGAGGTTAGTTAAAAAAATAAAGGTAGTATTTTGTATTTTTTATTTGTTCGTTTGTACCCGGAAGGAATACAGTCGAAAAAAAATTGCACCCCCCTTAATCCAATGTAAACGCCCATGTAAACGACTGATAATTTTATCGTAAAAAAGTAACATATTTTTTATCGTCCGGCCATTACACGAGAATTGAACGATTGGGCAAGACGCGTCTGCAGGGCCCGCTAGTTAAAATATACAAATAGTCATTGACACGCTACTAATTATTAAAATAATATAGGGCATTAACTAGCGGCACGCCCTATTTGTAGCAGTAAATGTAGAGTGAGAGTTTCCTTTAGGTAAACAAAGAAAACAATAGGCCCCTACAATAGCAAAATTCGAAGAATCGTATTGTCTACCAGCTATGTCTGTGTCGACGTTCTCCCTCCACAAAACTAACTATGTACAATCCTCGCTGACCTTAGACATATGAAGACGTACAATCCGAAGTCTCAGAAATAATAGAAATTTGCTTGTCTCCCAAACTTGGAAATTTCAAATCTGTAACTGGACATAAGCCTTTTGTCAAGTAGATATGTATAGTCGGCTCGATCATTTAGTTTACAGGCGATAACAAAGCCAACTGCTTCCCTCTGGTTAAAAAAATACATTGTTACTGTCAGGTAGAGCCGAGGAGTTGTTCTTAGAGGCTTCTAAGACTCCGCCCCAATCACCAAAAGCTGAAAACGGTTCTCTGCCAATAATGTATTCGCATTTTAAATGATATCTCACGTGGATATAAATATCTTAAGCAACTTTTGTCTTTTGCACTATCTTTAGTTGCTAAAAAGTTATTCCAATGAATTTCTTTGTATATATTTTTTTCTTTTCTTTTTATGTAGAGTAGGTTTCAGCTGTTATTCCTTTGAGTATATATTCTTCCATTAGTTTAACTTTAATTGTATTTAATTTTATTGTATATTTAGACATTGTATTCATTGTTGTTCATTTTGACCAGATAATTAATTGTTTAGTATGCAATATTATTGTAATTTTTATACTTAAATGTAACAATATGTTTGTCCTGGTGAGTGGAAGAGAAGGCCACATGGTCTTAAATCAACCAGGATAAATATATCTATTCTATTCTAAAACGTGACAACAACGCTTGATATACTAAATGCTTATGCGTGCAAATTAGACTACCTAACCACAAAGCAAAGTACCTTTAAACTAAATGACTGAGTCGACAATATGACAGGTGGATTCCCTCTCAAACGTTTGGGAGAGAATACCTATTAAACTCATTAAACCGAAAGGAAAAACCCGAGTAAGAATTAGAGATAAATCTTACAACACCGCGGGGCATCATCTACGAGTAAAAGAGATGGGAGAATATTTTAGAATCACTATATCAAAACCCCTACTTTTATTCCAAGAAGAACGTATAAAAAATATCGTAAAGTCCCTCTTCAAATTTTATTTTTAAGAAATACATTACTTATTATACAATTATACGCGTTTAGTATCGCTCATTGATTGACTTGATCTACGAGTGACGTAAAGTTTGGACGTCATACCTATTATTTAATGCAAAAGGTCGTAAGTTCTACCGCAAAATCTAAGTCGCATTACTACCTTTAAGTGCAGTTTCTGCATTACTTTATGGGTGTGAAACTTGGGTAATGACTAAAAAAAATACAAAGTAGGATACTAAGTGTAGAAATGAACCTTAGAAGAACAATATGCTGCAGAAGATTGGAACGGATAAAGAATATAAGAATAGAGTTAAATATATATTCACTGAATTAAAATTTGAGTTTAAAACTTATGTCTACTGAAATGGATTGTTTAGACGCTCAACTAGACATTCTGAATTGGAGAAAATCAGAAATACAATCATCAGACAACAAATGGAAGTCCAAAATCCAATATTAGATTTTGTGAGGTACGGACAACTAGAATGGTATGGTCATAGGCCTATAGGTAGGATGCCAGAGAAAAAATTACCTAGACAAACTTTGGAATGGATATCACCTGGGAAAGTAAAAGAGAGGTCGACCTAGATTTAAATGGATGGATGATGTAAAACGAGGTATGAGGGAACTAGGTCTGGAAGAATTGGAATGGAAGATAGAGAAGAATGGAGAAGTAGATACAAATTTAAAAAGCTTGACACAGAGATTTTTATTACATGTAAAACCTCGTTTATATAAAATTTTTCTAATATATAAAAATGAATGTTGGTTTTTTTTTGTTCTTACTTTTATGCGCGGCCATACAGTTGATCCGTTGTGATGGGCTTTTGCAAAATGTTCAGGAGATTACCGTGAGGACATAGGCTATAAGAGAGTGTGATACGCAACTCTTACACCCTTAAAAATCGCCTTTGTAGTGGAATACGTGGGGGGAAAGTAGCTCTTGGACGTTTACTGGCTTACGCTGCATAAACCACAACAAATACAAAAACATAATGTACACAGAATTAATATCTCAAAAGAATCTAACAAATGTTCCGCTACAGCATATATTTTTATCTCTTACGATAAACTCACAATAAAACATTTTAGTTTTCATTGATGCCAAGAGATCGAGAACAAGCATAGCAGCCAAATGGTGTGTATTCTTTAGGATAACTCCACATAACGAATTTGTCTTTTAGCTCATTTATGCGAAGAAGATCGAGATAAAGTAAGATCCGGGCAACACCGGGTAATCCGCAAGGGGGAATCATTAAAATAATGACGATCACATTTAAAATTATTTTTCACCTTACTTATTAACTAATCATAAGAAGTACATTAATTGGGTCTTTCAGTCATTTATGCCAAGAAGATCGGGATGAGTAGATTCCCGGTCAACGCCGAGTAAACAGCAGGGGGTATTATACAAATAATTACGATTATCAACATTTTCCCTTTAACCTATTTAAACTAAACAAGGCACCAATTTAAATAGAAAGACAAATCCTAGTGATCATAAGAAGGTTGCACTATAAGTAAATAAAACACATTTAAAATTCGTATTTCAGCTAATTTATGTCAAAGAAGATCGGGATTAAAATTAAAGATTCACGGGCAACGCGGGTGGTAATCAGCACGGGGTATCAAAAAATATATAAATTAGTTATTTTTTTTCCTTCTACATTATTCAACTAGACAAAAAAACATTAATTTTAATTATTAGGCGTAGCAGCGCACGCCGGGTATTGTATAAGCTAGTAAATGATAATCAAAGGCCTAAGAGTATAAATGGTTTTTTAGACATGTAAAAAGAAAGAATATATAACTATTTTACAAAAGCAGATTTAGTGTATAGCTTGGCTTAAATTGAGAAAAGAGGAAAGAGAGCGAGAAAGGAAAGAGTGGAAGAAGGGAGAGAGAAGGAGAGAGAAAGTGAGAAAGAGAGAAAGAAAGAGAGAGAGGAAAGAGTAAAGTGAGAAAAGAGAGACGAGAGAAAGAGAGGAGAGAAAGAGATGAGAGAAGAGGACCCGAGAGAAAGATAGAGGGAGAGAAAGCCGAGAAGGAGACGAGAGAGAGAGATAGAGATAGATGATGGTTGATGTGTGATACAAGGGTAGATCGTTGACCACTTTCTTTAGTCCAGATACAGAAGAAAGAACCCCATCCTGTTGTCAGTTTTCCTCTTCCCCCTTGCCCTATTAACATCTGGTAATGAAACACCGACCAACACTGGTGCGATGAGAGAGGTGATTACAGTTGTCTCATTCTACAAATTTCTCGTAAAGTTAAACCAGAGAGACTATGACTACAAGCCAAGTGGTTCAAGGAATCTACGAAGGCAGTGAAAAGATGGACAGAACAACCGTGAGGCGGAACAGGCAATTTAGCTAGCCCGTTGAAGTGAAGAATTGTTATCTCGAATAATACGTGCGGGGTGAATATATTGCCGTAACTAATGCACGTGCACATTCCTAAATAGGTTGGTGTTAATTAATTACAGCTTACAATTACATTGGGCGTCGTGTTGATTCGCATGATAGAGTTTAACGGTTCGGCTGACTTGTCAAGTTCACGGAAATGTAATACAATCTTGAAATACTGACCAATATAATCCGTCTTAAACTGAGCTATTAAAGCATTTGTAGCCGTGTTTAATTTCCTTAAACCATCTGCACACGTTTTGTGATGCGGTTAAATGTCTTCAATTAAAAGCTTTATGGTTCGCAACGAACTTACTTCCAAATGAAAACTGCAACTTTTTTCTAACAAAAATATAAGTAAGTTTTCAACTTCACCAGAAGATGAAATAAATATAAAAAGTAAATTTAATAAAATCTCTTTGCTGTGGGTCGTCATATTTTCAATTCCTTCTGGACTTTTTCATGTTGAGACTTGAAAGTAGTTTGAAGTTCCTTAGGAGAGTTACTGGCCCGACGCTAAGTAGTCCAGTGGTAGGGCTGCTACCTTTTAGTCTCTGGACAGACATTAAGATACCGCATTTACTCAGTACCCGATGGAACGGTTTATACCGCCTTGACTCGGTCCTCAGAGCCTCGTTTGTGAAAACGGGTTGTACCACGAGAAGGTGAGGAGAGGTTATACACACGTCACTACCCCTTAACCCCTTATTATGGATGCAACATGTTCATCGAATGGAAGATCACAGAATACCCAAACAAATGTTAAGATATCAACCTGCAGGAAGAAGAAGACCAGGACGTCCACTCAAAAGACTTTTGGATGGTGTTTCTCTTGAGGCCGAAACAGGTCAACAAATGGCCTAAATTCGTGAATGTACTATGATGATGATGATGATGATGATGAATAAAAATCTCTTCAATAATAGTATATTACTATGTGAGGTTGCGAAATGGTTTTTACAGAAGCGAGGAAATGTTTAAAAACGGAACATAGCGAGGTTTTTTAATTTCCGAGATTATGTAAAAGACTTTACAAACGTGCGTTGTACATTATTTTTTGCACGATAATAATAATAATAATCCATCCATCCATAGTAATTCTGCCCGAAGGCAGGTCCTTCACTGCAATCATAGCATTTTCATGCTATGCTTGCAGCTTTACTAGGGGATTATAGGTGTGGTAGCTTCCCGTTGCTTTCCACACCGGTGAAGGATGATGATGATAATGATAAGGATGTTGGCCATATCATTTTCGGGGACCGTTTGGGCCTTAAAATTTTCTTGACATTTGATAATAATAATAATAATAATAATAATAATAATAATAATAATAATAATAATAATAATAGTTTTTTTTAACTGGCAGAGTTAAGACCTTAAGGCTTCGTCTGCCACTCAACCAGGTTTTAAAAAAACAAAAAAAAATAGTCTTACATCTAAATTACAATATACATAAACGATTACATGTTATAAATACAATACAATTAATATTTATAATGTATTTTGATTTACTCTAAATTTAACGAATTAAATATACCATATGTACAAGATATATAAAAAAACGAGGAAACTATTATTAATGACATAGTATAAAATTAAATAAATAGAAAAAAATTAATTACTAGACAACAGGTAACTGTATAAGCATGACTTAAAGGTGCCAAGTTGTGCGGCAACCCCTGATATCTTGAGGAAGAAGATTCCAGGATGGTGTTTTATAAATAATAAATCCCTAGTAATCCATAGTAATTCTGCCCGAAGGCAGGTCCTTCACTGCAATCATAGCATTTTCATGCTATACTTGCAGCTTTACTAGGGAATTGTGTAGGTGTGGTAGCTTCCCGTTGCTTTCTAACACCGGTGAAGGATAATGATGATAATGGTAAGGATGATAATGATAAGGATGATGGCCATATGATTTCGGGGACCGTTTGGGCCTTTAAAGTTTTCCTGACATTTGTCTTACAGGTGAGGAAAAACCCCGATAAAAACCTCACCCAGAAAAACTGCCCCGACCCGGGGAACGAACCCGCTGCGTGACAAGGCAGCACGCTACCTCGAGACCACAGCGGTGGACTTAAATAATAAATAATGGTAAAATAATAACATCTTTGTTAAAATATGTGCGTTCATTATAAACAACTGACTAACGTTAACAGTGTGGGTAATGTTTATTAGATGAGACTACAGCAGGCCGTGACACCAATCAGTCATAAAATGGCGGCAATTATATATTTATTGTTTTATATTGTTTTAAATAAAGTTCAGTTAATTTAAAATACAGTGATTTGTTTCGTATAATGTATATTAACACTACCTTTTACATATATTTTTGTATATACACTGTACTTAGTATACATAAAGGGCAGTGGTTTTACTTCCCGCACGAGGTTTGTAATATGTAATATTACAGTACAGTTATTTAGGTTGGCAATTCCGAAATGTAGGAAGTTTATCTTTGAATCATGGTCGTCATTGCTGTAAGTACGACAAATGGCACTATCGCGCAAAAATAATAGTTATGTACGCAACAAGGGAAGTAAGTAGTACATTACTAGTCGAGGACGTGTTTGAGCCCGAGCTTTACCGAGGGATAGCAAATACTGTAAGTTCGAGACTACTAATGTACTTACTTCCCGAATTGCGTATATAATTTTGTTCACTCCTATACTAATAATTATATTTAATTTTTATATTTCGTGTGAATTTATATCATGGTTTGAAGAGTTCAATTGTTTGATAGCAAGGGAATGTTGATAAAACAACTGTAATTGTTTATTGTTGTCTGAATTAGTGGCAGACATTTTAAATAACAGTTTCAGACTGTATATCTAGTCTAATATATAAAAATGAATGTTTATTTGTTTGTATGTTTGTTTGTTCGTACTTTATACGCGGCCATACCGTTGATCCGATTGTGATGGGGTTTTTTGCAAAATGTTCAGGAGATTCCCGGGATGAACATAGGCTATAAAAGAGTTGTGATACTCAGTTCCTACATCGTTAAAAATCGCCCTTTGTAGTGGAAAACGTGAAAAAAATAGCTCTTTGGACGCTTAAATGGCTTACTCTGCCTAAACCATAACAAATACACAAAATTAATGTACACAGAATTGAATATCTCAAAAAGCTCTACAAAAAAGTCCGCGACAGCACATGTTTATCTCTTACGGATAACTCACAATAACCATTTTTGTCTTTCATTGATGCCAAGAAGATCGAGGCAAGTACGTAGATTCCTGTGCTAGCATAACAGCACATAACGAATTTTGTCTTTTAGCTCATTTATGCCAAGAAGATCGAGATAAGTAGATTCCCCGGCAACAGCGCGGGTAATCAGCGCGGGGAATCTTAAAATAATTACGATATACATTTATAATTATTTTTCATTTTACTTATTCAACTAATCATAAGAAGTACATTAATTTTCGTCTTTCAGCTCATTTATGTCAAGAAGATCAGGATGAGTTGATTCCCGGATAACGCCGGGTAAACAGCACGGGGTATCTAAAAATAATTACGATATACATATTTCCGTTTTACTTATTTAACTAAACATAAAACACGTTCATTTTCGTATTTCGGCTCATTTATGTCAAGAAGATCGGGATAAGTAAATTCCTGGGTAACGCGGGGTAATCAGCACGGGTATCTAAAAAGTATAAATTTATAATTAATTGTTCTACTACTTACTCATCTAAACATAAAAGCGCATTAATTTTCATTTATTTAGGCGTAGCAGCGCACGCCGGGTATTAGCTAGTTAATTATATATATATATATATATATATATATATATATAATATATATATGATTAATTACGATGTAGAGGAAGCGGCGAATGCTATGCTTCATTTTCTATTACCAACAAAGTCGAAAAATAGATATCAAAAGAATACAGAATATTTAAGGACTGGTGTAATTAAAAAAAATACATTATTAAGTCAATTACTTTCATTCCCTAGGGAAGTAAGTTGAGCAATTACATGCCGTTGTCAATGAATACCAAGGCCTCTGTGGTAAATTCAACTTACTTCCCTAAAAACAGAATGATAATTAGGCCATTATTAGAATAGGAGGAAAAATGCTAGGAGCAAGTCGTCCGGGAGGGACTTCAAGCCATGGATTCCCAGTCTGAAGGTTTTCAGGCTCGTAAAAGATCTTTAGGGGGACCGGATACCACGAAGTGGCTAAAATTAAAAGAAAAAAAGTTGTTTACTAACTTATTTGCACTGACCGTTTAAAATTAATATTCCACAATATCAGTGTTTTATTCTTCATGTGAGTGTAATTTTTAAAAATAATTTTGTAACTGTGTGTGAGCCAAACTTTGGTCACGCCCCCTTCTTTGGCATTTTGTGTTTTCTTCTGCAGGTATTATTTATGCTATTGCTTCAGTTACATTTCTGAAAGCACCCACTATTTGGAAAGAAAACTTAGCTTGTTTTGTTGGTTGCACTGTCTATAACCTCGCAACACTGGATGTTTGCAATTTCTCATACATAATTTATGTTTTCCGTGTGGTGAGCTGTTATTTTTTTTGTAAAAATATGAGGGCTAAGGTGTTTGGAAAGAGAAAATCTCGCGGTAATAAGTATACAAGTAAGAAGAATAGCATAAAAAGTAAATCCAATAGTAATAACAATGTGGTAGATGCAGGCACTATAGTCCGTGAGGGCTAAAGTGTCTAGAATATTTTGGAAAGAGAAAGAGAGTACTCACCATCTTCTTTCTCACTCATACACATATCTCTTCACGGTGACAGCGGTAGGGCAGACACTCCCTGCAGTGAACATAGATCAGTGGTGGCATTCCCTTCTTCTAAAGAATCTTCCTGGCAAGTTTCTATATCTTCATTTTCAGTTTCATCGTCGTCAAGCACAATACTCAATACAATATTTAAAGTTACAGCTAAACTTTCTAACTCAGATACCATTTTGTTAAATTTTTAATTTTACACTAATATAATATCTCACTCACTCTCACAAACTACAAACGAACTCTGTAACAGTCGCCACTGACAAAAATTACATGAACAAAAGTGACTGGGCGAAAGTAGGGGTGGAGTTTTTCTAGCATTCCTAAGTGATTTTACAAGGGTAACCCATTATAGTACACATCCACTAAAGACAGTCAACAAATTCACATACCTAGGCATGACACTCCAAACAACATTACGATCATTCAACCAACATATACAAGAGAAAACAGCAGCAGCCACAAGAGCAATCTACAGCATAAAAAATCTAGCCCGACTGTCACTACCCACGGCCATGACATTATTCGATACAACGATATCTCCAATCATAACATACGGCATAGGCATCATATGGGAGAAACTGTCACTTAGCGATCTCGAAAGGAAGAGGTTAAGGCACGTTTCCTTAAAGTGGTTCTAAGGGTGGGGAAAACAACCCCGTCGAGACTTGTATATGAACTTGCAAGAGAGTCATTCTATGCAGAAGATCTGAGGATGAAACACCTTCTACCTAATACCGGCCCCTACACAGAACTCGTACACCGAAGCAAATTGAAGAAGAGGGAGATAGACCTTGATTTCTATGCTACGGGAGCCATGATAGAGAGGAATTGAACAAAAGCTAACCAGGACCAGCGACATGTTGTGACACGTTATGCAGTGCACGGTTTTCATCACAAAGTGTGTGAAAACAAGAAGTACCTCGACCCAAATGAAAAATGTATATGTGCTTTGTGTGGTCACAGATGCGAACGGTACCACATACAGAAGTGCCCAAAGAACACAAAAACACTGAACGAATATAGCAAAGATTAAATATAATCAATGCCCACTCGGGCGAACCTTTTACTTATTATTATAGTACACATGTCACTCAGACGTCTAGCGAAGGGTGAAAGAACAGTTCTCTAGACAAGGATAGCAGAAATCACGCCAACTTAAAACTTTTACACTATAGTGATGATATACAAAAATGTGATGCATATTCAGTTCTATCTACATCAGGCATGGGGAACTGGGGCTCCGGGAGCTCATAACAAATCCTCTCCGCCAATACCCATTCCACTCATTTGTACTTGCACTGCAGACGCAGGTATACAGTGATTGGCAATACGCAGTGAGAGTCAGTGGCGTACAATTCAGCGTGAGCATGGCAAATTCTAAACACCGATACCATTTTATACTGACTGGGAAAATGATTATTTTTGTATTCAGAATGGCACAGAAGTTGTTTGTGGCACGGCAGGCTTGGAACTATACAGGTTGTTGTCAATAGACTCGTATCCCAATATGAGAGATTTTGCAGGCCACATTCTCGCAATTTTTGGTTCGACTTATACATGCGAACAATTATTTTCGAAGTTGAACCGTACCAAATCTAAAATACGCTCCAGAATAAACGATGACACCCTAGTCTCAGTATTACGCATCTCTAAGAGTACTATCCAGCCTGACATAGACAAATTAGTGTCAAGAAAAAGGCATCAGCGATCCTCTACGCGCTCTTCAAACTTTACACGTAATGTACGTAAGAATGAAAGGGATTAGTACAGCTCGAGACCAAGCTCTGTGTGTTTGCGGGGAGAAGTGTGGGGAGTGAGAGGAGGTACACTTCTATGCTTCTCATAGTACTAACAGCTGAGACAGCAAATTCCTTTCAGACACACGGAGCTGGGTCCAGAGCAGTATATATGTTTCAGGTTATAAGGTTGTACCGCCACTGATACTGCATGGTATGCGAGACGATAATAACAACAGTTACGAGTTCAATGAAGGGTGGAATGAGGAAGGATGTCATACTACCCCTCATTCGGCAGTTCCCCATGCCTGCTCTACATCAAACATGAGGCATAATAAATAATAATATTGCATGTACAATAATGGTAATAAAGCAAACTACAAACTTCATGGTCTTCCACAAGCCATAATAGACTTAATAAAACCCATTTATAGGGATCTAGCTCACCCAGATCTTCTCAAGAAGTGTCCCCATGGACGTACCCAAAATCATATCGAGTCGTTCAATAACCTAATTTGGACAATAATGTGTTTGTGGGTCATAGTACACTGCAAGCAGGTTTTATGGAAGTTGTGCTATTCTTCAACTTGGGTTATGTTGGTAAATCTAAAGTTCTGCAACATCTGGGAAACAATCCAGTGTTTTATACCATGAAACATATTCAAATGATGGACGCTGTACGACTAAAATTATGCATAAAGGCAAGCTGAAGAGATGACAAAGGAGGCAAGAAAAAAAAAAGAGGACTGGTGAGAAAAGGAAAAATGAAGACCCTGAAGACCTTGCATATGGTGCTGAACAGTTCTAGGAATGTCAGAAGAAAGATTTTATATATTTAAACTTTAAACGTATTTTTCTCCAAGCGACATTTTTCAAACTTTGGGTACACTGAGAATAAAATCTATTAAATATAGAAACTTCATTTTTTACCACATACTACCTAAGTAGTGACCTTTATATTAAAGTAAGAATTATGAAAATAGGTTAAAATCTGGCTAAAAAATAACTGTGAAAATTATGCTAAATTTTGGACAATTAGGTAAAATATCAGGGAGGAAACATGAAGAGAGTAATATCCAAATTAAAATATTTGACAGAGTAAGCATTAAACAACAAACTGTAAAAAAAATAAATATCTATCTTCAATGGTTTAGGAGCTGAGTGTACCATAATATTGACAATTTAACATTGTTGAGATAGGAGGTATCCGGTCCCCTTAAGCCTGAATAAAGAGGTCTCTAAGCAACATTTACCGACATCAACGTCCTAGTAATACCTTAGTTGCCTGTTGATGTCTCATTGGGTCGGTTGTGTTGAACCGCATTGCATTCATGATATCTGCGGGCAAATAAGGTAACTAAAATTTAACTTTGTCTATACCAAATTCCAGATGTCTTCGGAGCAAAGCAGTAAGCAAATCCTCCCCTACATTTAAAATGCTGGCGCGTCATTAGTTGTTTTGCAAGGGTCTGGTGGGAAATCCCACATCAGCATTGTTCACAATATTACGATATAAGTCAGAGACTCTTGTCCCAACTTCTTTCAAAAAACGTAAACATGAAAATATATAAAACTATTATTCTACCAGTTATATTATATGGATGCAAAACATGGACTCTTACTTTAAGGGAGGAAAGGAGATTACGAGTATTTGAGAGTAAAGTTCTTAGGAAAAATTTTGGACCAAAGAGAGATGAACAGACGGGGAATGGAGAAGACTACATAACAGTGAAACTACATGGGTCTTTATAGGAAGCCATATATATTAAGAACAGTTAAGTATCGTTGACTGCGGATGGGCAGGACAATGTGGCAGCGAATGGAGAATGAAAAGCCGTGCATGGAAGCTTCTTGTAGAAAAACCAGAGGGAAAACGCTCAGTTGGTAGACCAAGAATGAGGTGGGAGAATAACATTAACTGTGATTGAGGGAAGTAGATTATACAGTGAATGATTGGAAAATATTAGCTGAAGATAGGGATGCATGGAGAGCTTATGTCCGCACGGCCATGAATCTACGGTTTCGATTGTGCCAGTGTGAGTTAGTTAGTTAGTTAGTTAGTTATTACAACACAGTTCTTGTTTTTTCCCCTCAGTATCACTTATGTGCAAAGTATTGATGTAATAATAATAATAATAATAATAATAATAATAGCTTTATTTTACCTGGCAGAGTTAAGGCCTTAAGGCCTTGTCTACCACTCAACCAGGTTTAAAAAAATACAAACAAAAAATAGTCTTAAATCTAAATTACAATATATATATATATATATATATATATATATATATATATATATAAACGATTACAAGTTATGAATACAATACAATTAATATTTATAATGTATTTTGATTTACTCTAAATTTAACGAATTAAATATATAATATGTACAATATATATAAAAAAACAGGAAAAAGATTAATGACATAGTATAAAATTAAATAAATAGAGAAAAATTAATTATTAGACAACAGGTAACTGTATAAGCGTGACTTAAAGGTACCAAGTGTGCGGCAACCCCTGATATCTTGAGGAAGGAGATTCCAGGAGCGGGCAGAGGCTACTGTGAAGGAAGTAGAATAGGAGGAAGTGCTATGAAGAGGAATTGTTAGCAGACTGCTATCTTGTGATCTAGTGTCAATATTGTGGTAAGAGGATAACTTCTCAAATCTAGACGCCAGGTAAGTAGGGATGTAGGAATTCAGAAGCTTGAAAAGTAGTGAAAGAGAGTGCAATTTACGTCTGTCAGTAAGACGGAGCCAAGAGAGGTTATTAAAGTGTTCGGAAATATGGTCATAACGGCGGATATTGAAAATGAATCGAACGCAAGCATTATGAACACGCTGCAGTCTCTGCGACAAGTCATAGTTTAGATCATTATATATAATGTCACAATAATCGAAGTGTGGTAACACAAGATTCTGCACAAGGATTTGTTTTAACGAAACTGGGAGAAAATTCTTTAAACGTCTAAGATAATGTAAGATGGAGAAAGTCTTTTTACATATGTGTTTCACTTGTGTTTGCCAGGTTAAATTTGCGTCTAGATGTAGTCCAAGATCTATTACTGAAGAAGAATAAGGGATAATTATATTATTTATAGTAATGTTTGGTAGTGTAGATATGTCAAAGGTTGTAAGCAGTCTTTGTTGTCCCATTAGAATTACTTGTGACTTGTTAGGATTTAGATTTAGACCGATACTTGAAGACCAGTTAAAGATGGATATGAGATCGTCATTCATTTTTGTCAAGCTGTTATAGAGAGAATGAGGAGGTGAATGTAGGTAAATTTGGAGATCATCAGCGTAGAGGTGATAACGGCAGTGCTTTAGTACAGTTGGCAAGTCATTTATGTAGATTGAGAAAAGAAGAGGTCCGAGAACACTGCCCTGGGGGACTCCAGCCGGCACGTTGCGCCAAGACGAAGATCTAGAGTTTAATGAAACGTATTGTTGACGACCGTGCAGGTATGAGTCGAACCAGGATACAGCGCTGTCAGACAAGTGTAGGTGCTTGAGCTTTATCATAAGTAAGTCGTGGTCTACTGTGTCAAAAGCTTTGCTGAAGTCAAGTAAGGTTAAAGGAGTCAATTGACGTCTGTCCACGGCTTCACGAATATCTTCAGTAATTTTTAGCAAAGCTGTGGTTGTGCTATGACCATATCTAAAGCCGGATTGATAAGGATCAAGGAGGTGATTTTCTTGGAGATATTCAGTCATTTGCTTATGTACAATATGTTCCAGGGCTTTAGATAATGTCGGAAGGATGCTAATCGGTCGGTAGTCATTACAGTTAGTAGGTGTACTTATTTTTGGTATAGGCCGAACTCTAGACTGTTTCCATACAGTAGGGAAGATAGAAGTTATAAGGGAAGCATTAAAAATATGAGTCACTGTGGGTAGTATAATGTCAATGATTTTATTTAGCATTAAAATGCTGATGTTATCTGTTCCTTGTGCATTGGATTTAATCCGCTTGAGTGCTTTTTTAACGTCTATAGGCGAAATGTCGTTAAAGTAAAATTTATCTCTTCCTATATGTGGGGATGGGGATAAGTCTTTAAGAATGTCTATTTTAGTCTTGTTGTCTGGAGGTGTCATGGGTATTGAGGTAAAATGTTCATTTAAGTCATCTACAGAAATGTCTATAGAGTCAGTTGAGGGATTCAACTGTCTAAGTCCCATTGCACGGAGATTTCGCCAAGTGTCCCGTGCACTTATTTCAGGTCCGATTATACTGTGGGCGTGTCGTAGTTTGGCATTGCGTATAGTTTGTGTAGTTGTGTTTCTAAGTTGTTTGTACAGTTGCCAGTTCTCGTCATTTTTATGTCGTCTGTATGTTCGGTATGCTTTGTCTCGTTTTGACATAAGTTCACGTATTGAGTCATTCATCCAGGGTGCAGGGGGGCGGGAAAATCGTCGGGTTTTTACTGGTGCATGTCTATCATATAGTTGTAATATCAGTGTATTAAATGTGTCTACTTTTTCATCAACTGATCTAAGATTCCATATTGAGTACCAAGGTAGTTCTAAAGCGTCTGATTTTAGTTTAGTATCGTCTATGTTTTGTAAATTTCTGTACGTAATCAATTTAGAGCGTCTTTTAGGACATTGGAGTGAGTATTCTACGAATACAATGTCATGAGCAGATATGCCGGGAGCAGGAATTTGTCCATATGACAGTACTTTCTGTGGATGTGTAGTCACTATTAAGTCCAGTAGAGTGTCGGTATTAGCAGTATGATGTGTGGCAGAGAAAGGAACAATTGTCATATTTAAGCTTTGGAACATATTTTTAAGTTGTATGGCTGGTGAGTCAGTCTGAAGAAGATTTGTATTAAAATCGCCTGCGACAATAACGTGTTCATAATGAGGTAATGAATCGTTCAGAGCGTTTTCTAGATCCGAAAGGTGCCTTATTTTTGGAGGTTTGTATACAATGCATAAGAGACATTTTTTTAGACTGGCTTGAATTTCTACGAATAAGAACTCGGGGCGAGCGGAATATACAGAAGGGGACTTGTGGACAATTCTTGGATTAAGCTCATTTGATATAAAGGCACAAACTCCTCCACCTCTTTTATCTATTCTGTCATTTCTGAGCAATGTATATCCGTCTAGGTGAACAAGGGACGAAGGTATGGAAGGGGTCAGCCAGGTTTCCGAAATTAAAATGGCGCTCAGTCCAAGAGATGAAAATATGGTTTCAAACTCATCAAAGTGGGACAGAATGCTTTGTGAATTTACGTGAGCGATTTTAAGTGATGATTTATCAATAGAAAATGCATTCTTAAGTAGACTAGTAGTATTTGTTGTTGGAGGGGATGGTTGGGATTGAGGAATGTTGCTACCTGCGTTAAAAGTTGTCTGCACAATAAGAGGGTGATTGGAGAAGGTGAGTGAGTCAGAGGTTGCAAACAATTCTTCATTTGTCAGCTCAATGTTGCCAATAGCAGAAAGTAAAAATAAACTATGTACTGTAATAACTCTAATAAAATTAAAATAATTTAGCTAAACAAAGAACTTAAAAAATAAAATAAAACAAGTAAGTTGTCCTAAATAAAAAATAATAAACTTAAAACTTACCTAAATTAGAAATAAATTAACAATATAATTGTTAGCAAAGAAAAGACAAAGTAAACATATTTTACACTCAGGTCCTATCTAGTTGATATCCGTAGAAGATCTAATTTTGCGTTTTTCGCCATTTACTTTAGCTATGACGGCACCGTCCATTGTCCATACATTTTGAATACCGTATTTCTGTATACTGTCTTGTAGCAGGCGATAGCGACACTTCGTTAGGTCCTCGCGAACAGTGACCCCACTTCCTTTCAACTTTTTCTTGCTTAGAAAAACTTCACTGCGCTTGCGGTAACTAACAAATTTCACTATTATAGCCCGCGGTCTTTCAGCATTACTAACACCAACACGGTGACTTCTGTCAATGTCAGTCACTGATAAATCGACACCGATTTTTTTGGCCACCTCGATGGCTTTCTGGTCAGTGTCCTCTCCGGCCTCTTCTTTTACACCAAAAATCCTGAGGCATTGACGTCTCTGGTATTGTTCTAGATCGTCTATTTTATTTTCCAACACCTCAATCTTTCTGTCTTTTTCATCGAGGGTCTTTTTCAGATCCTCAATTACTTTAGTGTTGTCCTGGATGGTCTTCTGCAGTTCCGCCACTACCTGGTCCCGCAACATGGACACAAACACCTGCAGAGTGCCGGGATCCTGTAGCGCCTCTTTCACCACACGTTTCACAGCTTCCTCCGTAGAACTTGTCGAATCATTGTTAGAATTACGTGTGTTTTTTCCCATGTTGTTAAATGTACACACTTTTGACACTAACTAATATAAATTTAAACTTAAACTCACTACGAATATACAACTTTAGCTATGAAATAACGAAGGCACCTGCTGAAAAATAACTTAAAACCTGGAGCGTAACTTGTGCGTGTTAGTAGCTAGCCGCCATGACACAATGTGAATGTGATATATTTATCAGGCGTGTGCAAGTGTTTTTAATAAGTGCAGTATCTCTTTCTGAAAAGATGTCCGATAATTCTATGCCAGGTCCTTCTGGAATGTCTCCTGTCAAGAAACATAAACAGAGGAAAGGATTTCGTTCGGGAGAATTACAGACAATTATAAACGTTTATAAAACGTTATTGAAGGAGAACCCTCACACGGCGATTAGAGATTATTATTATTGGTATTTATTATTAGTATTAGTATTATTTATTTGTAGTATATTATTAGTAGTATTATTATATTATTATTAGTATTTATTTATGCTAATACGTGTCACCAAAGCCTATAACACTGTATCGAGAGCATGTCTTCCAGTCATAGCTGGAGTATTCCCAATAGACTTGTACATAGAGAGGAGGATTCAACGATATTGTCTCCGAAGAGGGCTTCCCGTCCACATCGAGGAAACGATCATTACTCCGGACCTATACGCCGAACCATATGAAAGGGACGCCGTCCGCAGAATAATCGACTCTCACCTCCTCGACAAGTGGCAACTGGAATGGGAACATGAGCCCCATGGACGCCAGACATTCCAGTTCTTCCCGAGAGTCCAGAAAAGAATGCAGACTACATGGATAACTCCCAGCCACTACATCACACAGATCCTTTCAGGTCATGGATTCTTCCGCTCCAAACTGCACGAAAGAGGACGTGCCGACTCACCTCTCTGTGATTGTTTCAACCCCCGGAGAGGACGACGTAGTCCACGTGCTCTATCAATGTACCAAGTACAATGTCTTCAGGCAAGAGCTGGAGGAAGCAGCCATGATCGGTGAAACACAATGGCCGCCCGCCTTAGAATTCCGGACGGGGAAGGAAGCCTTCAAATCCCTCACCAAGTACACAAGAAGAGTCTTGGGATTAAGAAGAGACGAAGAACAGCGAAGACAAGAGAGGCGTTAAAAACGTAACCAGTCTACTACTACTACTACTACACACACCCACGCATACACAAACCAAACAAAACACACTTTATTTTAATTTTATGTAACAACACACTACAAATACCCGAATTGTATATTTATTATGTATTTCAATAAATATAAGATATTGATAGGGACATAGAGCAGACCCGGGGATAAGGGCATTATGCCCGAGGTAACCCGAGGGGTGGTGGTGGGGCTCTAAATAAAAAAAATTATTAGTATTTATTATTATTTATTAATATATTATTATTATTATTATTATTATTATTATTATTATTATTAGTATTCGTATTCATTATTAGTGTTAGCATTATTTATTATTAGTAGTAGTAGTATTAGTATTACTATTATATTATTATTATTATTATTATTATTATTATCATTATTAATTTCATTATTATTGTCAGTACTGCATTTCATTGTTGTTAAAAAAATATGTTATGAAACCGTAAATGCGTGTCGATGTACTCGTAAGGTTTTTCCGCTTGTGAAGCGCGCTTTTTCGCCGTTACAACCACTGTTTACATCTGCTCCGTAGACATCTGGAACCGACTATAGTAACTCCTTACAAAGGAGAGGCTATGACTCAACAATGGGCTACGCCATTGTAGATAGATTAGGATAGGAGTGAACAAAATTGACTGCCCACCTATAATGCGAGTTGGAAGAGATGCTATTATCGTTTCCATATATATCATGTCAGCAATGACACCCACTTCGCCGTACACCTAATGAATATCATATCAATAATGTATTTTCTATTTTAAGATGAATCAGTCTGCCCATATACCTGATCAGTAGGATTTTTATATACTAAAAGTTAAGATTGCAACATAGTATATTGAGAAGTAAGACTTCTGACTGTCTTTTGTTTTGGTTTCACATATAAACAGTTGAATAATATACAGAGTGAACGATAATTACACCGACAAACATCAGGGACCGATTCCTGACTGAAAATGAAGGAAAAAAAGGTCCTATAAACAGGTGTTCGGAAATGAACAATGTGCGTGGAACAACAACAAATCGTTCCGGCATAGCATAACTGCATCCACGTCACAACAGATGTTCAAAGTGGCCTCCATGGGATATAATGCACGCGTTCATACGTCGTATCATGGATTGCCTCACTTTCACGTGTTCTGGCCTCTTTCCGAATAGCGGCACAGACGACGTGGACACGCTGTTGAAAGGTAATCACAACAGGAACTGGTTCAGCATACACAACACTTTTCGGGGGTTTAGGTCCGGTGATCTAGCAGGCCATGCAACAGAGCCGAGAGAATAATGTCATTCGTCAGTGCCTTCTACCGTGGCAACGACCCATGTATCGACACTTACTCATAGGACATTTTTTTTCCTCCATGTCCAGCCAGGAATCAGTCTCTGGAATTAAAATTCACCCTGTACACTATCTGCATTGAAATCTTATATTTTATTACATAAAAATCCTAGCCGTATTGATCAGCTTCAAGCATATATTGTATAATAATCATGACCTTCTGCGATTATGTATGACGCAAGGTTTCAAAATCGTGCTTCAATTGTAATTCTAATGTATTAACATTTGCTAATAGTATCTCCTACGGGAGATTTAATGGGATAAAAATAAGTCTTAATGTTCCGAGTATGGAAGCTACGGTATCTATTTGTGTCGAGTAGTGGCACATAATCACGTACGGTGTGGTTGGTTACCCGCAGTCGCGATGTAACCCTGCCTGGAAGCAATATCTGGTTAAGATCGCCTGCAGCTTCTGGCGCGATTAAATTCCATCAGAAACTGATTGAAAACTCAAAAGCAAATACTTAGATTTAGAAACCAGTTGCCAACCATTGGATCTTTTATTTTCAAATAATACACCAGACCACTCCATATTCTACATTTTTAACCTTTAAATTGGCGAAACATTAATTTCTCCGGATAGATATTTAAGTGTTTCGTACCGCACTGAAAACAAAATCATATATAAATGAATTGTATTGTATTGTAAGCCTATGTTTTCCCTTTACAGAGATTTAGGCGCTCTCCCCCTACAGGGGAGAATTTGAACCACACTAATTAGTTACACTTGTTTTCGTATAGATGTTATTTTGAGTGGTCCGTGGTCAGCGTTCCGCCTCATACTGACATCTAGGAAACTAAGGTAGTACGTATTAGGACGGGAAAATTCGGTAAATTTTGCTTAGAGGCCTTTTCATTCAGGCTTAAGGATTTTTTACGAGCCTGAAAATCTTCAGACTCGGGACCCACGGCTTAAAGTCCCTCCCAGAGGACTTGCTCCTTGGATTATTCCGTCCTAAAAAATCGATCGACTACGGCCGGGTTTGAACCCGCGACCCTCGGGACCAGAGGCAAGGAGCATAACCACTAATCCACCGCGGCCGACATATATAAATGTACGTTATTAATTATATTGTGTAATTCGACACAAATAATAGTACATTATGACGCGAGGCTTGGAAGTGATTTTTACATAAGCGAGGATATGATTAAAACCCGTACGATAGCGAGGCTTTTAATTTCCGAGATACTGTAAAGCACTTCACAAACGTGCATTGTACATTATTTTTGCGCGATGGTGTTTTCAAAATAATAAATAATAGTAAAATAATAACATCGCTGTTGGAAATATTTGCGTTCATTATAAACAACTGACCAACGTTAACAGTCTGGCCAATATTTATACGGCAAATGCAGAGAATAATTTAGTTGACAGGCCGTGGCACTAATCAGTCATAAAATGACAGCAAGCACGAATGTATTGTTTTATATTGTTTCAAATAGTGATCAGTCCATTTAAAATGCAGTGATTTGTTTTGTATAATATATATTAACACTACCTTTTTATATTTTTGTATATACATTGTACATAGTATACATAAAGGACAGGGGGTTTACTTCCCGCACGAGGTAGGTAATATGAAATATTACAGTATATTGAACTTCCAATCATAGTGACATTGCTGTAAGTACGACAGAACGCCCTATCGTGCAAAAAAATAGTTTTTACTAGTTCGGTTTACTACTGTATATTACTGGGTATATATATCTTAATATATAAAAATTACGTGTCACGTTGTTTGTCCGCGATGAAATCCTAAACTACTGAACCAATTTTAATAAAATTTTGCACACTGTGTGCTGTTTGATCCAACTTGAGACTTAGGGTAGTTTATAGGCCTAACTAAATTTATAGTCGCATTATTTTTTATTGCAAATTATTTGTTTATTATTTAACAAAGAGTTATAATTATCTGTGAGTTCCATACGATTCTAACAGATGGCGGTGTAATTATCTGTGAGTTCCATACGATTCTAACAGATGGCGGTGTAAGGTAATTGGTTTATTATTTAACAAAGAGAGATCCAGGTGGCTGTGCTTTTTGTTGCAACCGCGAATTTCAATTGAATTACAAATATTGATTATTTCATAATTTAAGTGTGTTCAGTGTTTATTTTATTTTCAATATTATTAATGTCGTGTGTAAGTATTAGTTTTAAGTAATCTGGCTGAAAGACAGCAACTTAATTTAAATTTTTAACGTATACCTTAGCCACAGCAACGCGTAGCCGGGACTTCTAGTATATATACACTACTCAAAAAATTAGAGGAACACATGTTTAAACCAAAGCCAGAAAATAAATATTGTAACAATTTAATTTTTGAGAGTCAGATGTTTTGAGTTCAAGTATTGTTTAAAATCAGAATGAAGGTCTTCTGGGTTTTATTAATTTTTCTCTGAATATGTTAGTGAAATTCCAAGAGTTGCTGAAACCGAAGAGAGTTCGTATTGATTTATTTTTTTAAACAGGTTTGAAGAATAATCTGTGGTAGGGAATTGTTATTTTTGTATTCTCTAATACAGAGCAATGCGACATCTGAATGAAACATAAGTTGCACGAGCAGTTGCATTGATTGAAGATGGCCGTTCCATTCGCCATGTCTCTAGGATTCTTGATGTCAGCCCTTCCGGCATCCATAGGTTGTGGAAGCGATATAGAGAGGCACATGGATAGAAGAGGAGACCCAGGCAAGGTCGTAAGAAGAAGACTACAGATGTACAGGATATATTTGTCTTATCAGCTTTGCGCAGAAGAAAATCTACAGTCAGAGATCTTCAAAATCATTTACGCACAGCAACTGGGACGGTAATTCCTGATCAGACTGTAAGAAATAGACTGAGAAATGCAAGATAGAGGTCTAGAATCCCCTTTAAAGCCCCTCGTTTAACACGTCAGCACAAAGAAGCCCGGCTGCGATCTGCTCAGAATCATGTCAACTGGCAGCTCCGCTAATGGAAGGGTGTTTTATTCACGGACGAATCAAGATTTCGTCTAACAGGTTCTGATGGTTGTACACGTGTATGGAGACGTCCTGGTGAACATTTTGATCCAGCCACAATTATTGAACGTGACAGATTTGGAGGTGGTTCGGTTATGGTTTGGGCTGGGATTACTATTGAGTCTCGGACAGAGCTTGTCGTTGTCCCACAGCGCATGAATGCTGATATTTACATTAATGACATTATCCTCCAACATGTTGTACCCTTTGCTTATGGTATGGACCCTAATTTTCTTCTAATGCGAGATAATGCTAGATGCCATACAGCACAGGCTACCAGAGATGTCCTGCAAGATGCCAAATTCGGGTGATGGACTGGGCTGCATGCAGTCCAGACCTTAATCCGATCGAGCATATGTGGGATAAGTTGGAAAAAACTTGTTCGTAAGGGTCCTGTTGTACCTCAGAACCTTAAAGAACTTTGACACGCACTCGCCGTGGAATGGGAGAGAATTTCACAAGTTTCTGTAAGAGGCTTCTGCGAAGCATGCCTCGTAGGTGTAATGCGTTCATTCAGGCTCACGGAGGACACACTAAGTACTGAGTGTTGGAATAATCATGGAAACATTGATTCCAAAAATTGTAAATCTCAAATTTCCACTTTATTTTCTGTTACAAATGATAACTTGTTTGTATTGCTAATACTGTACAAGAAAATATTGTTTGAATGTCTATTCTAATTTTACATAAATCTTCAATTTATAATTACAAAAGATCAAACATTAAATCGTTTTCAATATTATATTATATATATAATATTATATTATATATAATATTATATTATATATATAATATTATATTATATATATATATATAGATGTTATAACTATATTTTTTTTTTTACATTTGGCAATGAAGACAAATATGATATATCATATAATATATATTATATATATTATATTATATATATAAAGAATGTATGTATGTTTGTCATTTATACTTCTAAACCGTTCAACCGATCTTCATGAAAATTTGCAAATACAGGGTTTCAGATGCGGAGAGTATTTAGCCGTTATCTGTTATGTTCTAAAATCATTAGGTATAGGATTCACCTAAAACGAATGTTTAAAAATCGCTCCAGCGATCACAATTTTCGATGTTTCACAACAAAATTCGGAATACCATATAAAAATTAACCGAGGTATGTATTATCCAAAAATCAGCGAAATCCGACCGTTCGAAGTGGGGGTTTACCTGATATTTGAAATTAAAAATTTGCTTTAGCAACCGCCATGTTTGGTTCGTAGCAGTGTATACCATATAATTAATTAACCTTAAATATTTAATTTATTTAGGCGTAGGAACGCACGCCGGGTATTAGCTAGTGTAATATAACTGGGAGAATAACAGTTTTAGATATCTTGAGTTTATTGTTTTTCGAGAGAAGTTGGGACAAGAGCCCCTGTAATGCATATAATGTCCATATTCTGGTCGAAGGTGATAAGCAAGACAAAAAAAGTACCTTGGTCAAAAGAGTAACGATCTTTCACCGTAAAAATACAACCGTCAAGAAATGCGGATATGGGTTCAACTGGAGTAAAATTTACGGAGTGAGTAATGTCCATATTAGTGCTATTAATCATCCACAGAAAGACTCAGATCATTTTGCTCTTATTTTAGGTTTCAGTTTATTTTATGTGCAGTAAACCTACTGCTTTATTTCCTTACAAAGGATTCAATACTCAGGATTTTTTACCTTTAAAAATACATCGTCCCGGTCAGATTCCAACCTGCTAACTTCAGAGCTAGAGACGAGCATGAAGCCACTGGTGCACGGGGATCGAGCAATCAATAACAAATATTTAAGCCTATTTCCGATAGGTCATTTATAAACCTGGAGTTTAAGAGTCTCAATTCTGGAAATGCGTGCTATTATACATTACAGGGACTCTTGTATTCCCAACTCCTGTAAAAAAAAGTTAAACTGAAAATATATAAAATTGTTATTCTACCAGTTAAATTATACGGATGCGAAACATGGACTCCTACTTTAAGAGAGGAAAGAATAATACGAGTATTTGAGAATAAAATTCTTAGGAAAACTATTGGGCCAAAAAGAGATGAACAGACAGGTGAATGGAGAAGACTACATAATAGTGAACTACATGATATGTATAGGAAACCAAATATAATAAGATCATTAAAGTCTCGTAGGCGGCGATGGGCAGGACATGTGGCACGAATGGGGAATGAAAGACCTGCATGCAAGCTTCTTGTAAGAAGCTAGAGAGGAAACGCCCAGTTGGTAGATCAAGAATAAGGTGGCAGAATATTATCTATGATTTGAGGGATGTAGATTATACAGGGGATGATTGATAAACATTAGCTCGAGATAGGGATGTATGGAGAGCTTATGTCCGCGCGGTCGTGTACCAACGGGTTCGATAGAGCCAGTGAGTTAGTTAGTTAGGAGTTTAAGAGTTTTTAAACATTATACAATGTTTAGGAGCAATATCTTTATCATCATTAACATCATCAGGTATCATGACAGCTGCCGCCGTCTTCCGGAAACCAAACACCATTCCTCTCTGTCCATCCAATGATCTTCCTTCAATCCTCTGACAATCATAGCCGCTTGCATACCTTCTATCCAGGTTTTCTTTAATCTTCCTTTCTTCCTCCTTTCCATTAGGATCCATTCCATAATAAGTTTAGGCAATCTTTGCTCTGGAATTCTTTTGATATGCCCATACCACTGTAATCTTTTATTTTCTATAATGTCTATGATGGCCGTCTCCTCTTGTAAAAGGTAAAGGTAAAGTGATCCCACAACAGGCCTCAGGAGGCCCTTGGGGTAGTAGGAGGTTAAGGCTCCCACTTTTTCTAGACAATCGGCACTTTATGTCAGCCGGGTTGTCAGCCCTGCGTGACAGCCGCCTTTACCCCAGAACAAGCGTCTGGTACTCATTTCAGTTAGAGGCTGAGTCGACCCCAGGGCCATAGTGCCGCCAGTAGGTTTGGGTCAGTTTAAAAATCCTGACCCCAACGGGACTTGAACCCTAGACCCTCCGGCTTGTAGCTCAGTGCCTTAACCACTACGCTACGGCGCGGCTCCTCTTGTACACCCATAATTTCCCTTATTTCGTATTCTATCCATTCTAGATGTTCCAACTGATCTTCTTAAAACATATATTTCTGTACTTAAAATTCTTTTCATTTTTCTGATAGGAATTTGCCAAACTTCAGCACCATAAGTTAAAATGAACTGAACTATGGTTTGATATATTTTTAATTTTCTATTTTTTTGTAATATTTTTGCTTCACCAAACAAAGTTTAAAACATGTATTGATTGTTTTGTTTTTGCGATTCTATTTCTATTTCCACTTTGTTATCACCTGTGTTGTTTCTATATTAAAAATATATTAACTTTTTCAACCACTACCAAACGTTTAGATAGGAAATGCAATGTAATATGGTATTCTTCCAGTCTAACTTAAATTCACAAACTGATTAAATATTTTAGACCACCCGGTGTTAATTATTTATAACCTCCGGTTCTTTTAGCATTGAACAGTTTAACGTCAGAGTTTTTTTTTCCCGGCTGTAAGCAATGCCACTGTTAAAAAACAGAGACTATTTGCCCGACTCAAAATAATGCCAACCTCGACAATGTAAAAGCAAATATATATTCACATATTGTTTATTGTAATCGTAGATACAATAATAAATATGCAATTATTGTATTGTCACGGGTCCTTTGCAAGTATACAAAGTTTCAAGTCGATCCAATGAATTTAAGTGGGTGAAAATCGCGTTGAGAAATTCCGTTACATAGATAGATAGATGGATAGATGGATAGATGGATAGATGGATAGATGGATAGATGGATAGATGGATAGATGGATAGATGGATAGATGGATGGATAGATGGATAGATGGATAGTGGATAGATGGATAGATGGATAGATGGATAGATGGATAGATGGATAGATGGATAGATGGATAGATGGATAGATGGATAGATGGATAGATGGATAGATGGATAGATGGATAGATGGATAGATGGATAGATGGATAGATGGATAGATGGATAGATGGATAGATGGATAGATGGATAGATGGATAGATGGATAGATGGATAGATGGATAGATGGATAGATGGATAGATGGATAGATGGATAGATGATAGATAGATAGATAGATAGATAGATAGATAGATAGATAGATAGATAGATAGATAGATAGAGATAGATAGATAGATAGATAGATAGATAGATAGATAGATAGATAGATAGCTAGTAGATAGACAGACAGACAGACAGACAGACAGACAGACAGACAGACAGACAGACAGACGACAGACAGACAGACAGACAGACAGACAGCAGACAGACAGACAGACAGACAGACAGACAGACAGACAGACAGACAGACAGACAGACAGACAGACAGACAGATAGATAGATAGATAGATAGATAGATAGATAGATAGATAGATAGATAGATAGATAGATAGATAGATAGATAGATAGATAGATACAGATGAAGCTAATATAAAGCGTGTAAAAAGTAAAAGGTCCACCTCTGTGGTCTCGAGGTAGCGTGCTGCCTTGTCACGCAGCGGGCCCGGGTTCGATCCCCGGTCGGGACAGTTTTTCTGGGCGAGGTTTTTATCGGGATTTTTCCTCACCTGTAAGACAAATGTCAGGAAAACTTTAAGGCCCAAACGGTCCCCGAAATCATATGGCCATCGCAATCATCATCATTCGTATTCATCTTAGGTTAAGCTTAGGATTAGGGACTCTCCTGGCGCACCACTATCATCATCATCATCATCATCACCTATCATATCATCGGGGCAACGTAACCCCGCCTTCCAGGCCCCCAACCTCAGAAATGGGTTACAAGTACGCCATGCCAGGAGAGAACACCAGGATTGTGGAAAGACAACCTGGGGCATTTGCAAAAAAAAAAAAGTAAAAGAGTGAAGGAACAAACATATGTTCTTCATATGATACGTAATAACTGAAGATACATGGATACAATTTCGCAGGAAAGTCAACACCGGGAGTGAGATCTCAGATATAACGATCATATCAACGAGCATTGGAGAGGGTTCTCATGTACTTCACACACATCATTTATATAGTGTTACACGAGCTTTTTATTATATCAGTGCATTGGTTTCTTACAATAATACGTTCAATATGGTTACATAAAAATCATCTTTTTCTTCATTCGAAGGTCAAATGTAAGAATCTCAATTTAAAATGCATAATAAAATATTTACCATTCCTTCTAACGAAAATGTTAATAGAAACCTTTAAAAAGCTACATTTAATAATTATCATCATATTCTATTTAGACATAAATACTATTTTGTACCTAGAGATGTAACATGTTAAAATTTCTTCTTCTCGTCTTTCCCCCACTTATAGGTTTGCCGTCTTCAGTTTCCATTTATTTCTATCATTTCAATCTCCTTCCAAATTCCTATCATCCATTATAGTTCTGATGTAGGTTTTCCATTTCCATCTTGGTCTGCCACGTTTATTTCTTCCAGGGGTGACCGTTGGTGAATATTTTTTGGTCATCTTTCATTTTTCATTCTTTGTATATAGCGATACCATTTAAGCGTTTGATTTTCAATCCTCTTAATAACAGATGTGGTGACATTAATTTTCTCCAAAGGAATTAATTTCTTATTTTATCTTGTCTTGTTTTTGGAGGCTTCTTCTAAGATAATCAAATTCAACTGTTACATATTTAATACTATTGAAGTAGTCCGTCGCTATGGCCGTTGTCTAAAACGCAGCTTGCTCAGGTTCAATGTCTGGCCCTGGAGATATGTTCTGGTTGGAGGTACCGTATATGGCCAAAATAGTATCGGAACATAATCCACATAATATTCGCCTTGTTTAAAAGTACATTACAAACAAACAATAGAAGCCCAATAATTAATAGTTACACATAAAAATCTTATGAAGCGATATAACCTTGATGTTAAACTATCTACAAATTAGATGATATGAAAAAAAAAATCCGATTTAACATAAGCTAAATCACTGTTTTTCTCCTTGTTGCTACTGTAATTGTCCGATGGCTCCCGATCAATTCAAACAAAACTATGAGATATATTAGCCTTAAAATACTGCGCCGCAATGTTGTGCTGGGTTTTGGATTACGCGTCCGGCGGCGAGAGTCGGTTATCGCCTTGTTTGTTGGAGAAAGATTCGTGAGCTGCCGTTTCAGGAATCGGAAAGCCCGCGGAGAATTTTCTTCATGCATCTACACTTCCTTTCTTGAAAGATCGATTCTCGAATATTCGGTTCGAGAAAAGACACGATTGAGGTCTGAGAATGTATAAGCAGTTGTGAGTGTTTGGGGACCCGAAGTATATACGGAGAGTGGACAAATACAAGCGACCGAGTGTAAGAGCAGGAAGAACTGAGTGATTAATAAATTGTGTAGCAAGAGATTTTATTAGCAGAAAATTATTTGTGAAAATCCAGTGAAATTCTCTGAAGTAAATAAAGTGAATTTTGTAATTTTGTGAAAAGATCTGTGATGTTAATTAAATAAATTTCATTTGAATCCGATGTACAGTTAGAAGTGATGATATCAAGATCGATTATTAAATCTAAAAAAATACGCCTGTTATAAATTATGATACAACTTCAATTGTCTGTTGAACTTATCGTCTTACGTAAAATCACTACAAGGTTTAATTTAAGATTTAAATTCTATTGCATAATAAAGCCCATAAACAAACAAAACTAAAATTTTATAAAACAATGGCAGTTCCTATCTTTTATATGGGTGCGAATCTTGGATTATCACTAACAAACAAGAAAGTAAAATCCAAGCAACCAAGATTAAATTTTTGAGAAGAGTAAAAGGGTGTACTAGAATGGACCAAATATGAAACGATTATATTCGTGAATAACTACACATCTACTGTACTCCTTAAATAAAATATATCTAGTAACAAAAAAACAGTAAAAACAAACATTTAGAAAGAATGGAAGAGAGTAGAAGAAAATCTTACATTATTTAACGAGAAGAACAAGAGATATCGGAGTCCTCGGAAGAGATGATCTTTGATCTACAGGGTGTCCCATTCAAACCTCCACCATTTTAATTAATCATAACTAGCAAAGTATGCGGAATTATGAAATGAGGCCGGTATTAAACGAAACAGACTCTAAGAATTTTCATTTCCATACATTGCCACACAATAAAACACCTCTATATGTCCACCATTAGTAGCACGAACAATATCAAGTCTGTATTTGATTTCGTGCCACGTTCTGTCCTAAATGTCCATTGATACTGTTGCAATTGTTTCAAGGATACGGGTTCATAAATCATGAAGATATTGTACTGGAGTCGCAAACACACGGTCTTTTACATACCAGAAAGCAGTTTGAGCTCGTTGCTGAGGAGTCGCCATTTTGTTTTATGTCATTATTGTCCAACATGCGATGGATGAATAACTGCAACAATGAAAACAAACATTCTTTGAGTTTCTCTTTCTTTTAATACTAACATTATTTCATAATTCCGCATACTTTGAGAGTTATTATTAATTAAAATGTGGGAGGTTTGAATGGGACACGGTGTTATTAGTGAAGACGGAATAGACAATCAATGCCTAAACCATGAAGTGAAGAAGAAGAAGAAGAAGAAGAAGAATTAAAATTCTTTATACCTCATCTCATATCCATTCTTCTAATTATACTGATTTCAAAGCCTAGATGGCTTCATCTTCAGTAATTTCCTAAACGACATAACATCAGTCGACAAAAATGTCTGAAGATGAAGCCATCTAGGCTATGAAACCGGTATAATTACTCGTAGAAGACCGGATATGAGGTGAAGTACGAGTTGTTTTTGTTACATTGTTGAAATTTGAATTTTAACAATGGGTTGCTCACGACTTTCAGTATGACCCTTGTAAAAAGAATTTTAATTTAAATCTTCAATTGGCTGTGTTCAACCTGTATACGAGTCTAATTAATTTTTCTTTAAAAAATATTTGACTATGATAAGGTGAAACTTATTACAATTTACTTCATTTTTTTCTATTATTTACTGTCGGATCCGCCAGACGTTGTCCTGCCCGAACGTTCAATTCTCTTGTCATGATCGGACGATAAAAATATGTTACTTTTTTTTTACAATAAAACTCACTAATTAATAAGTTCGCAAGAAAATTCCTCACTGGCATATTTTGTGGTTCAACAAGCATGCATGTGACATTACGTTGTAGCCGCGCAGAATATTTCGGTTATACAGGCGACTACACATCTGACAAAAAATTCCATAACCCGATCGAAGCGCCACCTACCAGGTCCAGTTGTGAATCTAAAACATCCAGGGACCCATTCAAATACACGCAAAAATTATCATCAAAATCGGTCAAGTGTTTAGGCAGTTTTTAATTTCGGATTTCAAGTAAACCTCCATTTCTAATTGTCTGATTTCATACTATGTATACTTTCAATAACTGTCCACCGCTGTGGGTCTCGAGGTGTAGCGTGCTGCCTTGTCACGCAGCGGGCCCGGTCGGGACAAGTTTCCTGGGTGAGGTATTTTTTCGGGGTTTTCCTCACCTGTAAGACAAATATCAGGATACTTTAAGGCCCAAACGTTTCCCGAACATCATCTGGCCATCATTATCATAAGTAATGCCACGAGTGATTTCCAAATTATCGATAAATTCACAACTCACGAACTGAGGAGTGAATTCATTTAGAGAATTTGGAAATCAAGAGTGGCATTTGTTAGGACTATTTAACGAATAAAATTAAGCTGTTTTCTCACAAATCATTATTAAAATATAGTCATTTTAAAATATATATATATATAGTCATATATATATATATATATATTATATATATATATATATATAATGTAAACGGCGATGTTTGAAAACAAATGAGAAACGATTGGCACGCTTCATTTGCTACTTTTGTTCATCACTGCAACCAGATCATATTATTTATTGCCAAAGGAACGCAATACTGTAAGAATGCACTCTAGTGGAGAGAAAAAATGAAACACATCAAACTGTATATTTACTCTATGATGTAAATATGACAATTATATTTTTCTGGAATGTTATTACCTGGGAAAAAATACATTTAATAAAGTGCAAACAGTGGTTTCTTTTTTTTTTTTTTTTGTGGTATAATCAATTGCTACAAATGTGTTTATATTAACTCCCACATTCGCTATGTGTTGACATTCATGCACTATATATACAATCTGGTAGCCGTATTTCTTAGAGGGCCAGTCACTGCAAAATAATGCTATGACCTATTTAGGATATTATGATAAACTTCAGTTGGTAAATTCTAGGCGAAACACGACTGTGATTGGTTGTAAATAAAAAATCATTGAAATGTGATTGGTCATTGACTCCCATTTGGGGCATGAGTTAAATAGTCATAAGTAATGCCACGAGTGATTTTCAAATTATCGATAAATTCACGACTCACGAAGTGAGGAGTGAATTTATCTAGAGAATTTGGAAATCAAGAGTGGCATTTGTTAGGACTATTTAACGAATAAAATTAAGCTGTTTACTCACAAATCATTGTTTGACTATAGTTATTTTAAAATATTTATATATTTAATGTAACGTTTAATGTAAACGTCGATGTTTGAAAACAAATCAGAAATGTGAGGTTATGTTCATTCACTGCTGCTTGGTCATATTATTTATTGCCAAATAAGATCGCAATGTTGTAAGAGTGCACCCAAGTGGAGAAATAATGAAACACATCAAACTATGTATCATAATCAACATTACGGGTTATTCATTTATTTTTTTAGTAAACAACTCAGTAAAATCAAGGAATCTTTTCATTATTTGCTATATTCAATGTATTTGTTGGAGAAAAAAAAATAATGCTTTGACCTCTTCAGAACATTAAAAAGGAGGAACTTTCTTGAGCTGATAAAGAGAAATCGATAAAAGAGCGAGGTGAAACACGACTGTCATTGGTTGTAAAACAACATTCATTTTGAAACGAGATTGGTCATTGACTGGTATTTGTGACATGAGTTAAATAGTCATCAATAGCACATTCACCTCATTAGATTAAGTTAAGGTTTAAGGCCTCTCCTGGCGCATCATTACCATCATCGCCCATCATATCTTTGGGCAGCGTCGCCCCGCCTTCCCGGCGCCCCAACTTAAGTGGGTTACAATACGCCAATGCCAGGAGAGAATACCAGAAATGTCGAAAATGACAAACTGGTGGCACTGAACAAAAAATATTTTTAATATATTGAGATTTTTTAAAAAGTCGGAAAATGGAACATTGTAATACCATGAACTGTTTTATTCACAAAAAAAAACAGACAATTTTCGTCAACATATGAATAAGACATGACAAACATAATAATTAATAATTGTACAAGTAAGCATACGTTTACGTAGCTAAGGATAGGAATGTATGGAGAGCTTAGCAATATTTAAATCCAAAAAAATTCTATTTAATAATCGTGTATGTTTACTTGTAACTAGCTAACTAACTAACTCACCACCTCTATCGATATTCTTGGCATTAATGAGCTGAAAGACAAAAATAGTTATTGAGAATTATCCGTAAAAGAATACCCGCTGTGCGCTGCCATGAACCTATGGGTTCGATACAGCCAGTTAGTTACAAGTAAAAATACAGGATCATTCAATATTATTTTTTTTATTTAAATATTATGTAATCAAAATTAATATAAAATTATGGAATATTCAACTTAATTAAGTTGAGGAGACGGACCTTTCAGGTGAATATTGCATAATTTTA
>JASPKZ010010050.1:25000-27500 GCA_030220185.1 Diploptera punctata | reverse complement strand
ACAGACATGGCTCAATTAGTAGTCCCCATAAGCCCTAAAAAGTGTTACAAACCACGTCGGTGTCCTGAGGAAGAGTATAATTCATTATACAGGTTCAACGAGGAAAATGTTAAATGGATTGCTGCCCTCTTTTTGCCAGAAACAGAAGAGAGAAGAAGTGGTGCGCTATTCTTTGAAGATAGAATGAAGGTAGTTCTTGGTTCATGGCCGATACAGGGTTTCAAACTGGTGTAGGAGAATAAATAGGCGTTTATCAATATTGATGATTCAGGCAATGATGATGAAGATACAACGAAAGAGAAGAAAATTTCACTAAAGGGAAAATTATAAGAAGAGGACGCGAAAAAATGGGTTTGTTCCTTTTGTTCATATCTGTCTTTTCTTCAGCCTAGTTTTCATATGGCTGGAGGACCCGACATGCTAACCACGTCACTCCTACACTGGCTTATAATCGTCTACCCCTGCGATTAACATATGTGGACGTGAGGCTAGCAGCCGACTAGTAGGCCAAGGGCCTTCTAGTTCTGTCGCGCTAGGAGTTCTAGTTTTCACATTGTTAATTTTCTTTAGCAACTGGTTTGAATTTATCGGCGTGCCAAAATAAAGTTTAAATAATTTAATGATTTCCTGAATTGCTTACATGTTTTTTCTTCTTTTTCCTTCCGAAATTTGCGACTTTTGTAATAATTGTGGATATTTTCCTTGAGCAGTAACTAAAAATGCCATTGTATGTTTAACAGACTTTGAACTATTTCTTGCATCCGTAACAGAAAAGGTCATTTTTACTTGTATAGTTTTGACTACATTGAGAGAGCGGAAATAAAAGTAGGGTGGTTTGGATCTGTTTTGGTTGAAAATTGTGGAGTCAGCACAAATATTTTTGCTTTTAAAGAATGAAAACATATAAAAGCGCTCAGGTAGTAAAGAGTGCTGATGATTCATGTACAAAACGCGCGTCTGCTCGGCTGCGAAGCACATGCTCCTTATGTAGATGCAAAAGGTAGAAGCATAAGGTAAAGATTATTCAAAGCACATGCTTATACTTCTACCTTTGACTTCCAAGCAAATACTTCTACCTCTACCTTTTGCTCACAAACAAACCTCCAGTATTATTCATACGGCCCAATAAATGAGGATTAAGGTGTATTTTTATGTTTAGTTAAATAAGTAGGAGGAAAAATTAGTAATTACAAAAATGTATATTTTTTAGACACCCCAAGCTGATTTCCCGAACTTTTTGACATAAATGAACTGAAAGACAAATATCGTTATTTTGTGATATATCCGTAAGAGATAAACAAATATGCTGCCGCGGTCTTCCTTGTAAATAGCTATTTGAGATATTCAATTGTGTGTATACATTAATTTTTTTTCTTTTGGCATGTTAACTTAATTCACGTATAATAATAATAAAATGAATTACATTATATATGTATATATCATGGGATCCTGGCAAATCCACACGGAATATATGTGTGTGTGTGTGTGCGTGCGTGTACGCGCGCGCATTGCTTTTAATATATTTCCGCTACGCAACATTCAACGTTTTATCAAAAATGCAAATTCCGTAATAATAACTCACGTAGCGGAGCAACGCCACTGAATATGAAATTGAAATAAGTGAGCTTTAATTAGAATTTGAAAATTTATAAATATTGCACGGAATAAATATGTTTATAACTCGTAAATTTGTGGTATGAACAATGAGCAACTCTTCCCTTAACAGGTAAATACTAAATACATTTTAGAAATATATTTATCGTAGTTTTAAATGTTTCAAAATGTACTAAGTGTTTCTTTTATCATATTTGAAAACTGCTTACACATTACAACAAATTTAAATATAAAATATGGAATGTTCTGTTTTATATGTTTTTATATAAGAATGTATGATATTCTAATTACAAACGTAACTTTGAAATATATATATATATATATATATATATATATATATATATATATATTACAAATGTAATGAAAGGATTTTACTTTAAGGGAGGAAAAGGAGATTACGAGTATTTGAGAAAAAGCTCTTAGGAAAATTTTTGGAACGAAGAGAGATGAGCAGACAGGTGAATGGAGAAAACTGATTAACAGTGAAATTACATGGTCTTTATAGGAAGACAGAATTATTTAGAACATTTAAGTCTCGTTGACAGAGTGGGCAGGACATTTGGCACGACTGGGGAATTAAAGATGTTCATGGAAGTTTCTTGTAGGAAAACCAGAGGGCAAACGCCCAGTTGGTAGACCAAGAAATAGATGGGAGCATAACATTAACTGTGATTTCGTTGAAGTATATTTGATTATATAGGGGGATGATTGGAAAAAACATTGGCTCAGGATAGAGATGTATGAAGAGCTTGTGTCCACGCGGCCATGGACGATACGGGTTCGATAGTACCAGTTAGTTAGTTAGTTAGTTAGTTACACAATTTTCTACTTTTTATATCAATCAACTTTTTAGTATAAACGTAAACAAATGAATGAGGAATACACA
>JASPKZ010010050.1:0-22500 GCA_030220185.1 Diploptera punctata | reverse complement strand
AATTAATAATTACAAAAAATGTATATTTTTTAGACACCCCGTGCTGATTTCCCGAACTTTTTGACATAAATGAACTGAAAGACAAATATCGTTATTTTGTGAGATATCCGTAAGAGATAAACAAATATGCTGCCGCGGACTTTGATGTAAAGAGATTTTTGAGACATTCAATTGTGTGTGTACATAAATTCTTTCCTTGTGGCATGTTAATTTAAGTCACGTATAATGTTAATAATAACAATTACATTATATATGTGTACATCATGGGATCCTGGCAAATCCACACGGAATATATGTGTGTGTGTGTGTGTGCGTGTACGCGCGCGCATTGATTTTAATATATTTCCGCTACGCAACATTAAACGTTTTATCAATAATGCAAATTCCGCAATAATAACTTACGTAGCGGAGCAACGACACTGAAAATGAATTTGAAAAAAGTAAGTTTTAATTAGAATTTGATAAAATATAAATATTGCACGGATTAAATCTGTTTATAACTCGCAAATTTGTGGTATGAAGAATGATAAACTCTTCCTTTAACAGGTAAATACTAAATACATTTTTTAAATATTATATTTATCATAGTTTTATATGTTTCAAAATGTACTAAGTGTTTCTTTTATCATATTTGAAAACTGCTTACACATTACAACAAATTTAAATATAAAATATGGAATGTTCTGTTTTATATGTTTTTAGATAAGAATATATGATATTCTAATTACAAACGTAACTTTGAAATATATATATATATAATATATATATTATAGATGTAATGAAAGGACTTTACTTTAAGGGAGGAAAAGGAGATTACGTGTATTTGAGAAAAAGCTCTTAGGAAAATTTTTGGAACGAAGAGAGATGAGCAGACAGGTGAATGGAGAAGACTGATTAACAGTGAAATTACATGGTCTTTATAGGAAGACAGAATTATTTAGAACATTTAAGTCTCGTTGACAGAGTGGGCAGGACATTTGGCACGACTGGGGAATTAAAGATGTTCATGGAAGTTTCTTGTAGGAAAACCAGAGGGCAAACGCCCAGTTGGTAGACCAAGAAATAGATGGGAGAATAACATTAACTGTGATTTGGTTGAAGTAGGCTATATTTGATTATATAGAGGGATGATTGGAAAAACATTGGCTCAGGATAGAGATGTATGAAGAGCTTGTGTCCACGGGGCCATGACGATACGGGTTCGATAGTACCAGTTAGTTAGTTAGTTACACAAATTTCTACTTTTTATATCAATCAACTTTTTAGTATATACGTAAACAAATGAATGAGAAATACACACACTAAATTCCTTTAAAAAATATTAATTTCTTTAATTTGATTATGGTATATTTGTAACACATGCACAAACATATATAGATAGATAGATAGATAGATAGATAGATAGATAGATAGATAGATAGATAGATAGATAGATAGATAGATAGATAGATAGATAGATAGATAGATAGATAGATAGATAGATAGATAGATAGATAGATAAATAGATAGATAAATAGATAAATAGATGGATAGATAGATAGATAGATACATATTTACCTTTAAAAGTAAGCTATAAACGGCTGTTGAACCAACATGCTTAATACCACGTGTCTCACACACACACACACACACACTCTCAGGAGATGGTGGTGATGATCGTTGTCTCCCTCCCTCTCTCTGCCTCTCTCTCTCTCTCTCTCTCTCTCTCTCTCTCTCTCTCTCTCTCTCTCTCCCTCTCTCCATCTCTCCATCTCTCATTCTCTCACACAAACAAATATACAAACATTGATATAGAATTTAAGTTCAAAGTAAGCTATAATATAATAATCGGCTGGTAGACCCAACATGCTTACAACATGTGTCACACATACACACAAACACACTCTCTGGAGATGATGATGATGATTATTATTATTATTATTATTATTATTATTATTATTATTATTATTATTATTATTATTATTATTATTATTATTATTATTATTATTATTATTGTTGTTGTTGTGTTGTTGTTGTGGATGGTTTGGCGCTAGAGTACAGATTTTTTTCCTTAAAATAAGTTATATAAAAATATAGTGTATTTTCCCTTTACATAAACTGAAACGTCACTGTGGAACCCGTAGTAGTTTCATAGCCTCGCGGACACAACTCTCCATGCATCCCTATCCTGAGCTAATGTTTTCCAATCATCGTCCCGTATAATCAAACAAATCATTAGTTAAATGTTATTCTCCCACCTCGTTTTGGGGCTACATCTAAACTGGGCATTTCCTCTCTGCTTTTTTCTACAAGAAGCTTCTTCTTCTTCTTCTTCTTCTTCTTTTATGACACATGACCTGCCTGCTCTTCTCATTACAATATCTTGCTTGCTTCGTACAAAGACCGTTAAGTTCAATGTTGTAGCAGTTTTCTACATTCCCTTGTATATTTATATATCTTTCCCTCTCCCACTCTCTCTCTCTCTCTCTCCCTCTCCTTCTCTCTCGCCCTCTCTTTACCTTATGTCTCTCTCCCTCTCTCTCTCTCTCTCTCTCTCTCTCTCTCTCTCTCTCTCTCCAGCTGTCTCTCTCTGTCACCATCCATCTCTCTCACTCTCCCTCTCTCTCCCTCTCTCCCCCTCTCTCTATATCTCTCTCTCTCTCACAAAAACAAATATATAAACATAGATATAGAATATACCCTCAAAGTAAGCTATAATAATCGGCTGGTAGACCCAACATGCTTACCACATGTCTCACATACACACACAAACACACTCTAAGGAGATGATTATAATTATTATTATTATTATTATTATTATTATTATTATTATTATTATTATTATTATTATTATTATTATTATTATTGTGGATGGTTTGGCGCTGGAGTACAGATTCCCCCCCCCTTAAAATATGTTATATATAAATATATTGTATATTCCCTTTACATAAACTGAAACGTCACTGTCGAAGCCTTAGTAGGTTCGTAGCCGCGCGGACACAAGCACTCGATGCATCCCTATCCTGATCTATTGTTTTCCAAACTTCGTCCTGTATAATCAAACCATTAGTTAAATGATGATCTTGATGATGTCTTTGTCTCAAGACAACCCTTGAGGATGCCAGACGCAGTCCTTGGCGAAACGTCGGGGAACTACAAGCCTCACGACCACGGCCTACAACCCGAAAACCTTCATCAAGATCATCATAGCAATTCCGGCCGTGAAAGTCTACGTGAATACATTAGTTAAATGTTATTCTCCCACCTCGTTTTCGGGCTACATATAAACTGGGCATTTTCTCTCTGGTTTTTCCTACAAGAAGCTTCTTCTTCATCTCCTTCTTCTTCCATGCCACATGACCTGCCTGCTCTTCTAATAACAATCTCTTGCTGGTTCCGTTAAAGACCGTTTAAGTTCAATGTTGTAGTACTATTCTACATTCCCCTGTATCTTTATATACATATCTCTCTCTAATTCCCTCTTCCTCTCTCTCCCTCTCTCTACCCGTTTCTGTCTCCCTCTCTCTCTTTCTCTGCCTTTCTCTCTCTCCCTAATGCCCCTCTCTCTCTCCCTCTCTCTCACTATCCCTCTCTCTCTCACTCTCCCTCTCTCTCCCTCTATCTCTCTCGTTCTCTCTCTTCCTCTCACTCCCACTCTCTCCCTCTCTCTCCCACATTCTCTAGTTCTCTCTCCTCTCTCTCTCCTCTCTCTCTCTCTCTCTCTCTCTCTCTCTCTCTCATCGATATTTTCCCTAAGAACTTTATTCCCAAAAACTCACAATCTCATTTGCTCCCATGTTTCACAGCCAAATATAAAAAAAAAATACCTGGTAGTAAAATAACAATTTTATTAAATACTAAGCAAATAACACGGCGTGCACTGCTACCTCTAAATAAATGAGGATTGAAGTGTATTTTTATGTTTAGTTAAATAAGTAAAAGGAAAAATTAATAATTACAAAAAATGTATATTTTTTAGACACCCCGTGCTGATTTCCCGAAACTTTTTGACATAAATGAACTGAAAGACAAATATCGTTATTTTGTGAGATATCCGTAAGAGATAAACAAAATTGCTGGCCGCGGACTTTGATGTAAAGAGATTTTTGAGACATTCAATTGTGTGTGTACATAAATTCTTTCCTTGTGGCATGTTAATTTAAGTCACGTATAATGTTAATAATAACAATTACATTATATATGTGTACATCATGGGATCCTGGCAAATCCACACGGAATATATGTGTGTGTGTGTGTGCGTGTACGCGCGCGCATTGATTTTAATATATTTCCGCTACGCAACATTAAACGTTTTATCAATAATGCAAATTCCGCAATAATAACTTACGTAGCGGAGCAACGACACTGAAAATGAATTTGAAAAAAGTAAGTTTTAATTAGAATTTGATAAAATATAAATATTGCACGGATTAAATCTGTTTATAACTCGCAAATTTGTGGTATGAAGAATGATAAACTCTTCCTTTAACAGGTAAATACTAAATACATTTTTGAAATATTATATTTATCTTAGTTTTATATGTTTCAAAATGTACTAAGTGTTTCTTTTATCATATTTGAAAACTGCTTACACATTAAATATACTAAAAAGTTTTAGTATGTACACATTTAAATATAAAATATGGAATGTTCTGTTTTATATGTTTTTAGATAAGAATATATGATATTCTAATTACAAACGTATCATTGAAATATATACACTGCTCAAAAAAATTAGGGGATATTGTAGAATAACCTATTAAGACTATGTTTTTAGGAACAGTATTAGATACAATCAGTTTCTATTACTCCAAAAGAACATAAACAAGAGTTTGAAGTCATTACGTAACCTCTGTACCACACCAGATGTCAATGAGATCCTGATTAGGAATATGGCAAACAAACAAAGCAACATTAACATGGGTGAAAATGTTTCTTTAGTGTGGTGTATGGTCTTCTCGAACGGCCAGCACTGCCTCACACCTGTGTGGCATTGATGCAATGAGGTTAGCAATGAGTTCTTGGGGGATACGTGGCCACTCTTCCATAAGAGCAATTTCCAGCTTTGGAACAGTTTTGGGAGGTGCTGGTCTGCCTGCAATGCGCCTGTCTAATGCATCCCCCACATGCTCAATCGGATTTAAGTCCGGGGAGGAAGCTGGCCATTGCATACGCTCGATACCCGCCACTTCCAGGCATGTCGTCCACCAAGCCAGCTCTGTGGGGTCGTGCATTATCGTCCATAAAAAGAAATGAATCAACCTATGGCAATCAGCATAAGGCACGACAAAAGGTAGGAGAATCTCATCTCTATACCTTACCGCAGTCAAAGTACCACCTTGGATGACGTAGAGGTCCGTACGTCCACCACTACTGACTCCTGCCCAAACCATCAATCCACCGCCACGATATGGGAATCTTTCACGTATAAAAGCTGGATTGTTTCGTGTCCCTTTTTCTCTCCAGATCAATACACGCCGACTACCACATTCCAAGTTGAATCGCGACTCATCAGAAAAAAGAACATCTCCATTCGGCATGCCTCCACCCACGATGTTCCTCCGTCCAGTTTCTACGATCTCTACGGTGTTGTGGAGTTAACCTGGTACACACCATGGTCCTACGGGCATAGAGACCACTTCCATGCAGTCGATTAGGGACAGTTTGAGGTTGACACCCTGCGTCCTGTTGCTGTTTGAAGTGTATTTCGCAGTTGAGTTGCATTCTGCTGTCTATTCCGACGGGCTGTTAACAAGAGGTAACGGTCATCCCTTGCTGCTGTTGCCCGTGGTCGACGTTGTCCGGCTCTTCTGTGAACAGTATGTCCTTTGAAAATGATTCCAAAGATTGGAAATCACGCTTTGAGACACCCCAATGGCTTGTGCCACCTCTTGTTGTGTCTGTCCAGTTTCCATCCTTCCTATGGCCCTCCAAGCCATTGGTTCAGGTAAATCACGTTGTCGAGACATTACTGTCCCTAAGGCAAGTCATTCACTAACTGAAAACTGGACTGGATTTAAAAACAGCAACAATACATTCACCCCCACACCACCCTTTCACATCAACAGTACAGACACTGCCCTCTGGTGTGGTACCGAGGTTACGTAACAACTTCAAACTCTTGTTTACATTATCTTGGAGTAATAGAAAGTGATTGCATCTAATACTATTCCAAAGAACATAGTCTTAATAGGTTATTCTACAATATCCCCTAATTTTTTGAGCAGTGTATATTACAAATGTAATGAAACCACTTTACTTTAAGGAAGGAAAGGAAATTACGAGTACTTTAGAAAAAAGCTCTTAGGAACATTTTTGGAACAAAGAGAGATGAGCGTACAGGTGAATGGAGAAGACTGCTTAACAGTGAAATTACATGGTCTTTATAGGAAGCCAGATTAATTTAGAACATTTACGTCTCGTTGACTGAGTGGGCAGGACATGTGGCACGACTGGGGAATTAAAGACGTTCATGGAAGTTCCTTGTAGGAAAACCAGAGGGTAAATGCCCAGTTGGTAGACCAAGAATTAGTTCG
This sequence comes from Diploptera punctata, assembly GCA_030220185.1. NCBI lineage: Eukaryota > Metazoa > Arthropoda > Insecta > Blattodea > Blaberidae > Diploptera > Diploptera punctata. Next base: position 15,985 of record JASPKZ010010050.1, on the reverse strand, counting down.
GAGAATAACATTATCTGTGATTTGGGGGAAGTATATTTGATTATATAGGGGGATGATTGGAAAAACATTGGCCCAGGATAGGGATGCATTAACAGATTATGGGGAAGGTAACTTAAAATATTCCTATAGTATGTGTGTAATTATTATAATATTTATAAAGGGTCCGGTTGATTTCCACGGGACCATGTTGAGACGAGTTCGATAGTACCAGTTAGTTAGTTAGTTGCACAATTTTCTTCTTTTTGCATCAATCAACTTTTTAGTATATACGTAAACAAATGAATGAGGAATACACACACTAAATTCCTTAAAAAAATAATTTGTTTAATTCAATAATGGTATATTTGTAACACACACTCACACACAAACATATATAGATAGATAGCTAGATATATACTTTACCTTTCAAAGTAAGCTATAACCTTACCACATATCTCACACACACACACACCCACACACTCTCAGGAGATGATGATGATGATGATTATTATTATTATTATTATTATTATTATTATTATTATTATTATTATTATTATTATTATTATTATTATTATTATTATTATTGTGGATGGTTTGACCCTGGAGTACAGACTTTTTTTCTTAAAATATGTTATATATAAATATGTTGTATATTCCCTTTACATAAACTGAAACGTCACTGTGGGACCCCGTAGTAGGTTGATAACCGCGCGGACACAAGCTCTCGATGCATCCCTATCCTGAGCTAATGTTTTCCAAACATCGCCCTGTATAATCAAACAAACAAATCATTAGTTAAATGTTATTCTCCCACCTCGATATCGGGCTACATATAAACTGAGCATTTTCTCTCTGATTTTTCCTGCAAGAAGCTTCATCTTCTTCTTTATCATCCATGCCACATGACCTGCCTTCTCTTCTCATTATAATAACTTGTTTCGTATAAAGATATTTTAAGTTCAATGTTTTAACAGGCTTCTACATTCCTCTGTATCTTTATATTTACATATATCACTCTCTCTTTCCCTCTCTCTCTGTCTCCTTCCCTCTATCCTCCCCTCTATATCTCTCTCTCTATCTGACTCTCTCCCTCTCCATCTCTCTCACTTTTCTCTCTCTCTCCTCTAACTCTCTCGTTCTCTCTCTCCCTTTCTCTCACGCTCTCTCTCCCTCTCTCTCTCCCATCCTTTCTCTCTCTCTCTCTCTCTCTCTCTCTCTCTCCCCCTCTCTCTCTCTCTCTCTCTCTCACACACACACACAAACACATATATTAACATAGATATAGTATTTATCCTCAAAGTAAGCTATAATCGGCTGGTAGATCCAAAATGCCTATCACATGTCAACACACACACACACACACACTCAGGAGATGATGGTAATGATTATTATTATTATTATTATTATTATTATTATTATTCTTATTATTGTTATTATTATTATTATTATTATTATTATTATTATTATTATTATTATTATTATTATTATTATTATTATTATTATTATTATTATTATTATTATTATTATTATTATTATTATTGTGGATGGTATGGCGCTGGTGTTCATATTTTTTTTCCTTAAAATATGTTATATATAAATATATTGTATATTCCCTTTACATAAACTGAAACGTCACTGTCGAACCCGTAGTAGGTTCATAGTCGCGTGGACACAAGCTCTCGATGCATCCCTATCCTGAACTAATGTTTTTCAAACATCGCCCTGTATAATCAAACATACAAATGATTAGTTAAATGTTATTCTCCCATCTCGATTCGGGCTACATATAAACTGGGCATTTTCTGTCTGGTTTTTACTACAAGAAGTTTCTTCTCCTTCTTCTTCTTCCATGCCACATGACGTGCCTGCTCTCCTGATTATAATATCTTGCTTGTTTCGTATAAAGAATGTTTAAGTTCAATGTTGTAGCAGTCTTCTACATTCGCCAGTATTTTTATATATATATATATATATATATATATATATATATATATATATATATATATATATATACACATATATATCTTGCGCTTTCCCTCATTCTCTCTCACTCTCTCTCTCTCTCTCTCTCTCTCTCTCTCTCCTTATCCCTCCCTCTCACTTCCCCTCTCTCTCCCTCTATCTCTCTAGTTTTCTCTCTCCCACTCTCTCCCTCTTTCCCTCCCTTTCTCTCGTTCTCTCTCCCTCCCGCTCTCTCTCTTTCCCTCCCTCTCTCTCCCCCTGTCTCTCGTTCTCTCTCCCTCCCACTCTCTCTCTCTCACTCACTCTCTCTCTGTCTCTCTCTGTCTCCCTGTCTCTCTGTCTCCCTGTCTCTCTGTCTCTCTCTCTCTGTCTCTCTCTCTCTCTCTCCCTCTCTCTCTCTCTCTCTCCCGCCCCGAAATTTTTTCTAAGAACTTTATTCCCAAATACTCGTAATCTCATTTGCTCCCATGTTTCGCAGCCAAATATAATAAAAATGACCTGGTAGTACAATAACAATCTTATTAAATGCTAAGCCAATAACCCGGCGTGCACTGCTACGACTAAATAAATGATGATTAATGTGTGTTTTTTATGTTTACTTAAATAAGTAAAAGAAAAAAATATTAATTACAAAAATGTATATTTTTAGACACCCCGTGCTGATTTCCCGAACTTTTTGACATATATGAACTGAAAGACAAATATCGTGTGAGATATCCGTAAGAGATAAACAAATATGCTTCCGCGGTCTTTCTTGTAAAGAGCTTTTTGAGATAGTCAATTGTGTGTGTATATTATTTTTTTTTCTTTTGGCATGTTAATTTCCTTCACGTATAATAATAATAAAATTAATCTTACATATTAAAATTAATGTTTGTTTGTTTTTATGTTTGTTTGTTTGTTTGTTTGTTCGTACTTTACGCGCGGCCATATCGTTGATCCGATTTTGATGGGCTATTTTTGCAAAATGTTCAGGACATTCCCGGAATGTACATAGGCTATAAGAGAGTTGCGACATTCAACTCCTTTCAAATCGTCTTTTGCAATGGAAAACGTGAAAAAAGTAGCTCTTTGGACTCTTAAATGACTTACGCTGCCTACACCATAAGAGACACATACACTTAAAGTTCACAGAATTGAATATCTCAAAAAGCTCAAGACAAAGTCCGCGACAGCATATGTTTATCTTTTACGGGTATCTCAAAATAACCATTTTACCGAGAGAATAATGCCCATTCGGGTGAACCTTTCATCTTCATTAATAACGTCGATAGTCCTTGCTCTAGCCGAGTGGATAAGGCAAGAAGCCTTGGCGCATAATTGCGGGACTTATACCGGTTAGAGTCTCCGTGGGGGAAGTTTCTTTTTTTTTTCTCGTGGAATTTAGGCCAGCATAGAACTGGTGCACAGTGGGCCAAAAATGAAATCTAGCTGGAGAAATACTATTTTCACTCACCCTCATCAATTTTTTTCGCTCTAATATAATTGTTTTATGACGGTTCTTAACTTACCTGCAAAGGAAGGTACATTTCTAATGCCAACACAAAGCAGCTCTTTGGACGCTTAAATGGTTTACGCTGCCCAAACCCATAAGAAATACACAAGAGTAATGTACATAGAATTGAATATCTCAAAAAGCTCTACAAAAAAGTCCGCGACAGCATATGTTTATCTCTTACGGATAACTCAAAATAACCACTTTTTTATTTCATTGATACCGAGAGAATAATGCCCATTCGGGTGAACCTTTCAACTTTATAATTAATATCAAGAGTCCCACACCGTAGCAGAGTGGTTAAGGCATTAAGTCTTGGCGCAGAAGTACGGGACTTACGCTGGTTCGAGTCTACATGGCAGAAGAAATTGTTCTCATGGAAATTCGGCCGGTGCTCAGTGGATCAGAAATGAAACCCAGCTATAAAAAAAAATCTATTTTCACTCACCCTCGTAAATTACCCTTTTAGTTTTTCATTATAATATAATTCTTATATGATCGTTCTTAACTTATCTGCAAAGGACGGTACAATTCTAATGTTTATGAAGGCAATATAAACATCGGAATTTGTCGATGGTTAAGAACTCATCTGGTCTATATCCCAGTTGTGTTATTAGCATTGAGTGTTCAAGTTCAGTGAGATATTCTTCTTATTCTATATCGATGCTTCACCTCAAGGTTTGTAATTTTATTGATATATTTAATGTTTTTTATATAACCACCAGATATTATCTTAAATGCATGTGGAATCATACCTTCCATGCACTAAAAAATTAAACAATCATCTTATTTTAAATTGAGCCACAAAGAAAACAGTTCTGAACAGTAGTACAAATTTTAGTTATAATATAGAGTGATTTATGGACTTAAATTCCCGCACAATAACATGTGTGCAAATTATTGCGTTTTTTTAATTAGCTTTCTCATTACAGGATGTAGCCAGCAACTGAGGCCTACCGTTGCGCGCAGAGAATAATTGTTTGATTTAATATGGGAAAAAATATTAGATAGAAGCAATAAGTTATAATTTGGTAAACAAATTAGGGGTAGGGGGTGTTGCCAGAATGTTTTAAATGATATCAAAAATCAATATTTTTTTGAAAAGCGATTTTCTCAAACATACGAAGTTGTGAGTGAGAGAAAATAATTCTAATGAATATTCTGGTGGCTAGGAGTGGATGTTAACTTTCCCGTTATGAAGAATTAATTTAGAACAATTGTCATTCTGATTCATTTCGGCTGGCTACTAGAACTTCATTCGAAAGAAGAATCAACGCAGAAATGCAAAAGACGGGATGGATTCGTCCACCCGCCGGCACGTCGCACTGCCAGGAAAAACCAACAACTACAATAAACATAGAACATCAATAGAAACAAGAAATCTGTTTGAACATCTTAACGACAACAAGGAAGAAGCTCCACCTCCCATAGTGGTCTACACGAAATAACATTAGTCCACTTAAGCTGGAAAGCATCACGCTGGAAATAAGAAGACGTATCATGAAGTACAACCAGGGCGTACTGACCATTAGGACCTCACAAAGGGCGGCCTACAGGCGAGCTTACAAGGAGCTCAAGAAATCCGAGACTCAGTTCTACGCCCATGGCTATGGCAGGGCCTCCTATCTTCAAACTTAGTTATGAAGGGACTTCCTAAGTCCATCTCAGCACAAGAAATATGTGACGAAATCGAAAATAGGAAGCTGCCAATCAAAGAGTAAGAAGTATCGAAAAACAAGTCTACACAAATGGAGTAAAAAAGAAGATAGAGCTTCCAATTTACAACCTAACATTCAACAAAACAGAAGACTTTAAGGAACAAATCGAAAAAGATCTAAAAGAGCTATTCAATATCCGTACGATTGGAACCCTACAGGAAACCCACAGGAGGCACCCAGTGCTTCAAGTGCCAAGGCTTCGGACACATTGCAGAATTCTGCTTCCGAGACACAAAATGCATCAGGTGTTCCGGTAACCACAGAGTCTCCGACTGCACCCAGACAGAAGTCAAATGCTCCAACTGCAACGCAGATCATGCAGGCAAGTCATCGAAAATGTCCCTTATTTCAGAAGTATCTGAAAATGAGACAAGCGACAAGGAACCAAATCAACCATCCAAACACGAGGAAGCCTGAAACTACTCCAAGAACACCTCGAAAGACAGAAGAAAACTTCCCTCCCTTGCCTTCCAGAACGCAAAACCGGAACAATATACTCCAATCCATCCTTATTCTCCTTATCACCATCCTTCAACACCCCCCAAGTCCTTCAATCCACACTATCCTTCGTGAATTCTCAAGTTTCATCTAGAAATAATGACTGCAAATATCCAGATACTACAAGAGAAAATCTTTAAGACCGCTTAGCTTATGCAACGCTTCAAAGAAGACATCCACCTGAAGGAGAAGAAAAACTGTTTAGTAGGACTACTCTTCACAGCAAGCACACAACTACTGGCCGCCACCACTTCTACAAGCACCTTAACTTATCGATCACGGGTCAAGAAACCTTATCAGGTCGGTACCGTTTCTTCAACCTTCAATATTTGCTCTAGGACAAGCCGTAGGAAGAAAATTCTGTTCCATCTGCTTAATGGAATCGGAATACCCCAAACATAACTTTCGAAGAGGCTGGAATTAAAGAAATAATTCACTTAAGCAGGAATTCCTCTCGCGATGTAACTTGCTCTTGCCCAACATAAATATCACTTTGGTCATTTGGTAAACGGGTAACTGCTTGATGTTTTAAAACACATTACTCAAAAAAAACACAAAAAATAGTTTCAAAATAATAGTAAACATTACAAATCACCCCGCTCAAACCCCTATCTTCTATGTGGGATGAAGCATTGTCTTATTGACAATTAAATGTCAATTGTCCGTATAATTAACAAAAACAGACTAGGTGTCAAAAAGAGAGGTTGTTGATAGTTTAATCCACCCTATAATCCTTCTAGGGAAGCAAATTTGTTATGCTAACCATTCCCAGCAGAAGAAATAAGATTTCTTTTTTATATTCAGCCATCTTCGCAGAATATTTTCGGTCTTACAATTCCATAAGTCAGATGGAAAAGTATTTTCCCAACGACTAACATGGTTCTTAAATTCTTAATAACGAGAAAGTTTACATTTACTTCTAGCCAATCAGAATATATCAGTAGAAATCTAACTTTTTTCTCTCTCGCACAACTTCCTATGTTTTAGAAAATTGCTTTTAAAAAAATGTTTTTAAACATATTTTAAAACATTCTCCGAACAGTGCAAACTATACTTTATTAAAAGACGATCACTTATGGTCTCTATCGATCAATTTTCTTCATATATTAAATCAAACCATTCTCTGCGCGCGAAGATACGCCTCAGCTGCCGGCCGCCGCCTCCTCTAATAAAAACGCTAATTACAAAAAACGCAATAATTTGCACACATGTTATTGTGCGAGAGTTGAGGTCCATAAATCACTCTATATTCTAACAAAAATTTGTACTACTGTTCAGAACTGTTTTTTTGTAGCTCAATTTAAAGTAAAACCATTGTGTAATTGTTTTAGTGTTTCGAAGGCATGATTCCACGTGTATTTAAAACAAAATCTGGTTATGTGGAAACATGTTAAATATATCAATGAAAAGTACACACCTTGAGGTAAAGTATCCATATAGAATAAGAAGAATAACTTACTGAACTTTAATGCAAAACGTATTTATTTATACAGCTCGGTACACAACTGGGATGCGGACCAGATGAGTTCTTAACTATCGGCAATTTCCGGTGTTTATATTGTCTACATAAATTTTAGAATTCTACCCTCTTTTGCAGATAAGTGAATAACAATCATCTGGCAATAATTTTAGAGCGAAGAAAGATGAATTGGCGAGAGTTAGTAAAATACTTTTTTCCAGCTAGATTTCGTACTATGCGGTACCCACCCAGCATCGTGAGGCTTTTGGGTAGTTACAATAAGTAGCGACTCCAGGTTGAGAATACAAGCTATAACTGCTGAAGTATCCGTCATGCTGAAACATGTCACCGTACACTGGCTAGATGATAGTCTACCTCTGTGATAACACATGTAGTTGTGAGGCCAACAGCAGACTGATCAGCCAGAAGCCTTCTAGTCCTGTGACGCTTTGAGTTTTTTTATACCAAGAAGATCGGGATAAGTAGATTCCCGGGCAAGCGTGCTCAGCCATACCGTTTATCCGATTGAGATGGGGCTTTTTGAAAAATGTTCAGGAGATTCCGGGAATTAACATAGGATATAAGAGAGTTGTAATACTCAACTCCTTCACCCCTATAAATCATCCTTTGTAGTGAAAAAGGTGAAATAAAGTCCCTATTTTGACGCATAAATGGCTTACGCTGCCTAAACCATAACAAATACACAAATTGATGTACACAGAATTGAACATCTAATAAAATTCTACAAAAAAGTAGGGTATAACAGCGCACGGCTGGTGGTAAAAACACATTTACATATATTTAGGAGTAGCAGCGCACGCCGGGTATTAGCTAGTTACATTATATATGTATATATGATGGGCGCCTGGCAACTCCACACGGAAATATATATTATATATATATATATATATATATATATATATATATTTACGCTACGCAACATTCGACGTTTTAACAAAAATACAAATTCCGTAATAATAACTTACGTAGCGGAGCAACGCCACTGAATAATAAATTGAAAAAAGTAAGTTTTAATTAGAATTTGGTAAAATATAAATATTTCACGGAATAAATCTGTTTATAACCCGTAAATGTGTGGTTTGAACAATGAGCAATTCTTCCTATATCAGGTAAATACTAAATACATTTTGAAATATCATATTTATCATAGGTTTAAATGTTTGAAAATATATTACGTGTTGTAGTGTTCACATTTGAAAGCTAAACTGCTAACACATTATAACAAATTTAAGTATAAAATCTGAAACGTTCTGTTTTATATGTTTGCAGATAAGAATATATGTACGAGTAATTAAAAACGTAACATTGAAATAAATAAATAATTATATATATAATATATTACAAATGTAATGAAATCACTCTTACTTTTAGGGAGGAGAGCATATTACAAGTATTTGAGAAAAAACTGTTAGGAATTTTTTTGGAACAAAGAGAGATGAATGCAGAAGATTGCTTAACAGTGAAATTACATGGTCTTTATAGGAAGCCAGATATAATTTAGAACATTTAAGTCTCGTTGATTGTGAAGGGCAGGACATGTGGCACGAGTGAGGAATGAAAGAGGTGCATGGAAGCTTATTGTAGGAAAATCAGAGGGAAAATGACTAGTTGGTAGACAAAGAATTGTGTGAGAGAATAACATTAACTGTGATTTGAGGGAAGTAGATTTCAGTATATAGGGGGATGATTGGAAAAACATTGGCTCAGGATAGGGATGCATTAACAGCTCTTGTCCACGCGGCCATGATGATACGGGTTCGATAGTACCAGTTAGTTAGTTAGTTGCACAATTTTCTTCTTTTTACATCAATCAAATTTTTAGTATGTACGTAAACAAATGAATGAGGGATACACACACCAAATTCATTTTAAGAAAATCATTTGTTTAATTAAATACGGTACATTTGTAACACACACAAAAACGTATATAGATAGATAGATATAGATTTTTACCTTCAAAGTAAGCTATAATCGGCTGGTAGACCCAACATGCTTACCACATGTCATACACGCACGCACCAACACAGTCTTAGGAGATGATGAGGATGATGATTATTATTATTATTATTATTATTATTATATTATTAGTAGTAGTAGTAGTAGTAGTAGTAGTAGTAGTAGTAGTATTATCATTACTATTATTATTATTATTATTATTATTATTATTATTATTATTATTATCATTATCATTATTGTGGATGGTTTGGCGCTGGACTACAGACATTTTTTCCTAAAATATTTTATATATAAATATATTGTATATTCCCTTTACATAAACTGAAACGTCACTGTCGAACCCGTAGTAGGTTGATAGCCGCGCGGACACAAGCTCTCGATGCATCCCTATCCTGAACTAATGTTTTCCAAACATAGCCCTGTATAATCAATCAAACAAATCATTAGTTAAATCTTATTCTTCACATCTTAGTTTTTTGGACACGACCTATATACTAGGCATTTACTCTCGGAGTTTTCTCTATAAGAAGCTTCTTCTTCTTCTTCCATGCCTCATGACCTGCCTGCTCTTCTCATTATAATATCTTGCTTGCTCCGTATAAAGACCGTTTAAGTTCAATGTTGTAGCAGTCTTCTACAAACCCCTGTATATGTAGATGTAAATATATATATATCCTCTCTCTCTCTCTCTCCTACTCTCTCTCTCATTCTCTCCCTCTCTCTCTCTCTCTATCTCTCTCTATCTGTCTCTCTCTCCCCCCTCTCTCTCTGTCTCTCTCCCCCCCTCTCTCTCTATTTCCCTCCCTCCCCCAGCCCTTTCTCTCATCTCAACTCTCGCCCCCTCTCTCTCACTCTCGCTCCCCCCCCTATATCTCTTGTTCTCTCCTCTCCCTCTCTCTCATCCACACTCTACTCCCATTCTCTCCCTATCTCTCATCTCTACTCTCGCGCTCTCTCACTCTCGCTCTCTCCCCTATATCTCTTGTTCTCTTCTCTCCCTCTCTCTCATCCACACTCTCCTCCCATTCTCCACACTCTCTCCCATTCTCTCCCTATCTCTCGCTCACTCTCTCTCTCTCCTCTCTCTCTCTCTCTCTCACACCACACACACACACAACACACACCCACTCACACACAAACAAATCTATAAACACTAGATATAGAATTTACCCTCAAAGTAAAGCTATAATCGGACTTGAAGACCCAACATGCGAAACCACATGGTTCACACACACCACACACACCCCACACACAACAACTCTCTGAGGAGGTGATGATGATTATTATTATTTTTATTATTATTATTATTATTATTATTATATTTATAATAATTACTATTATTGTAATTATTATTACTATTATCATTATTATTATTAATATTATTATTATCATTATTATTATTATTATTATTATTATTATTATTATTATTATTATTATTATTATTTATTATTATTATTATTATTACTGTGGATGTTTTTTCGCTGGAGTGCAGATTTTTTTCTTTTTCTTAAAATATGTTATATATAAATATATTGTTTATTGCCCATACATAAACTGAAAAGTCAGTGTCGAACCCGTCGCAGTTTCATAGCCGCGCGGACTTAAGCTCTCGATGCATCCCAATCCTGAGCTAATGTTTTCCAAACATCGCCCTGTATAATCAAACAAACAAATCATTTGTTAAATGTTATTCTCCCACCTCGTTTTCCGGCTACATATAAACTGGGCATTTTCTCCCTGGTTTTTCCTACAAAAAGCTTCTTCTTCTTCTTCCTCCGTGCCACATGATCTGCTGCTCTTCTCAGTATAATATCTTCTTGCCTGCTTTGTATATACTAGATTTACTCTCTGCTTTTTCCTATAAGAATTTTCTTCTTCTTCTTCGTCCATGCCACATGGCCTGCCTGCTCTTCTCATTATAATATCTTGCTTGCTCCGTATAGAGATCGTTTAAGTTCAATGTTGTAGCAGTCTTCTGCATCCCCTGTATATATATATATATATATATATATATATATTCCCTCTCTCTCTCTCGCTCGCTCGCACTCTCTCTCCCACTCCCTCTCTCTCTCTATCTCTATCTGTCTCTCTCTCCCTCTCCATCTCTCTCTCCCTATCCCTCCCTCTCACTCTCCCTATCTCTCTCTCTCTCGTTCTCTCCACCCTCTCTCTCTCTCTCTTTCTCTCTCGTTCTCTTCTCTCGGTCTCTCACTTTCTCTCTCTCACTATCTCTCTCCCTCTCTATCTCCCTTTGTCTCTCCCCCTCTCTCTCTCTCTCTCTCTCTCTCTCCTCCCTCTCTCTCTTCCCTCTCTTCTCTCCTCCCTCTCCTCTCTCTCTTCCCTCTATCTCTCTTCCATCCCTCTCTCCCCCTCTCTCTCCTCCCTATCTGTCTCCTCCCTTCTTCTCTCTCCTCTCTCCTCTCTCTTCCCTCTCTCTCTCTCCCTCTCTCTCTCTGTCTCTATCCATCTCTCTCTCTCTCTCCCTCTCACTCTGTATCTGTCCTTGTCTCTCTCTCTCTCGCTCGCTCTCTCTCACTTTCTCTCTCCGAAATTTTTCCTAACAATTTTTTCCCAAATACTCGTAATTTCATTTCCTCCCATGTTACGCAGCCAAATATATTTAAAATGGCCTGGTAGTAGAATAACAATTTTATTATATACTATGCCAATAACCCGGCGTGCACTGCTATGACTAAATAAATCAGGATTAATATGTGTTTTTTATGTTTACCTAAATAAGTAACTTAAATGGAAATATTATTTAATACACAAGTGATCTTCTTGGTGATAAAATTAAAATATATATGCAGTCAATATGCCCATTTCACCAATTAATGTTTTAAAATGGTCAACAAGTTTATACAGCCAAGCTGTCATTCTCAAGACCAGATATTGACTGAAGACTATTTTAAAACATTAATTGGTGAAATGGGCATATTGACTGCATATATATTTTAATAGGAAATATTATTAATTACAAAAATGTATATATTTAGACATCCCGTGCTGATTTCCCGAACTTTTTGGCATAAATGAACTGAAAGACAAATATCGCTATTGTGTAAGATATCCGTAAGAGATAAACAAATATGCTGCCGCGGTCTTTCTTGTAATGACCTTTTTGAGATATTCAATTGTGTGAGTAGATTATTATTTTTCTTTTGGCATGTTAATTTCCTTCACTTATAATAATAATAATTAAATAATAATAATAATAATAATAATAATAATAATAATAATAATAGTAATAATAATAAAATTAATTACATTATATATGTATATATGATGGGAGCCTGGCAACTCCACACGGAATATATATAAATATGTGTGTGTGTGTGTGTGTGTGTGTGTGTGTGTGTGTGGGTGTACGCGCGCGCACATTGATTTTAATATATTTCCGCAACGCAACATTCAAAAATGCAAATTCCGTAATAATAACATACGTAGCGGAGCAATGCCACTGAATAAGAAATTGAAGGAAGTAAGTTTTAATTTGAATTTCGTAAAATATAAATATTGCACGGAATAAATCTGTTTATAACCCGTAAATTTATGGTATGAACAATGTGCAACTCTTCCTATATCAGGTAAATACTAAATAGATTTTGAAATATCATATTTATCATAGATTTAAATATTTGAAAATATACAAGGTGTTTTTTGGTCACATTTCAAAAACTGCTTACACATTATATCAAATTTAAATATAAAATATGGAATGTTATGTTTTATATGTTTTTAGATAAGAATATATGTTATTCTAATTGCAAATGTAACATTGAAATAAATATATATCTATATATATATATTATATATTATATATATATATATATATATCCATCCATAGTAATTCTGCCCGAAGGCAGGTCCTTCACTGCAATCATAGCATTTTCATGCTATGCTTGCAGCTTTACTAGGGAAATGAACGTGTGGTAGCTTCCCGTTGCTTTCCACACCGGTGAAGGATGATGATGATGATAATAATGATAAGGATGATGATGATAACGATGGCCATATGATTTCGGGGACCGTTTGAGCCTTAAAGTTTTCCTGACATTTGTCTTACAGGTGAGGAAAAACCCCGATGAAAATCTCACCCAGAAAAACTGCCCCGACCGGGGATCGAACCCGGGCCCGCTGCGTGACACGGCAGCACGCTACCTGGAGACCACAGCGGTGGACAAATATATATATATTATTACAAATTAAATTAAATCTCTCTCTTACTTTAAGAGAGGAAAGCAGGTTACTAGTATTTGAGAAAAAACGCTTAGAAAATTATTGGAACAAAGAGAGATGAGCTACAGGTGAATGGAGAAGACTGCTTAACAGTGAAATTACATGGTCTTTATAGGAAGTCAGATTATATAAGAAAATTTAAGATTCGTTGACTGAGTGGGCGGAACATGTGGCACGAGTGGGGAATGAAAAATGATGGAAATTTTTTGTAGGAAAAGCGGAGGGTAAAAGCTCAGTTGGTAGACCAAGAGTTAGGTGGGAGAATAACATTAACTGTGATTTGGGGGAAGTATGTTGGATTATATAGGGGGATGATTGGAAAAACATTGGCTTAAAGATGCATAAAGAGCTTATGTCCAAGCGGCCATGAATATGCGGGTTCGATAGAATCACTTAGTTACTTGCACAATTTTCTTCATTTTACATCTATCAACTTTTTAGTATGTACATAAACAATTGAATGAGGAATACACACACTAAATTCCTTTAAAAAATTAATTTCTTTAATTTAATAATGCTATATTTGTAACACATACACAAACTTATATAGATAGATAGATATAGATTTTATATTCAAAGTAAGCTATAATCGGCTGGTAGACCTAACATGCTTACCTCATATCTCATACACACACACACACACTCAGGAGATGGTAATGATTATGATTATTATTATGATTATTATTATTATTATTATTATTATTATTATTATTATTATTATTATTATTATTATTATTATTATTATTATTATTATTATTATTATTATTATTATTATTATTATTATTATTGTGGATAGTTTGGCGCTGGAGTACAGATTTTTTTTTCCTTAAAATATGTTATATATAAATATATTGTATATTCCCTTTACATAAACTGAAACGTCACTGCGGAACCCGTAGTAGGTTCATAGCCGCGCGGACACAAGCTCTCGATGCATCCCTATCCTGAGCTAATGTTTTCCAAACATCGCCCTATATAATCAAACAAACAAATCATTAGTTAAATGTTATTCTCCCACCTCGTTTTCGGGCTACATATAAACTGCGCATTTCCTCTCTGCTTTTTCCCACAGGAAGCTTCTTCTTCTTCTTCTATGGCACGTGACCTGCCTGCTCTACTCATTATAATATCTTATTGATTAGGATAAAGACCGTGTAAGTTCAATGTTGTAGCAGTCTTCTACATTATCCTGTATCTTTATATATATACACCTTTCCCTCTCTCTCCCTCTCCTTCTCTCTCACCGTCTCTCTCTCTCTATCTGTCTCTCTCCCTCTCTCCCTCCCTCTCTCTCTCTCCCTCTCCTCCTCTCTCTCTCTCTCTCCTCTCTCTCTCTCTCTCTCTCTCCCTCCTCTCTAATCATTCTGTCCTCACCCTCCCTCTCTCCCTCTCTCTCTCCACCTCTCCATCTATCACTTCTCTCATCATACCTCTCCATCTAACGTTCCTCATTACCCTCCCTCGCCTCTCCTCTCCTGTCCTCCCGCTCCATCGTTCTTTTTCTCTCACACAAACAATATACAAAACATAGATATAGAATTTACCCTCAAAGTGAGCTATATTAATCGGCTGGTAGACCCAACATCTTATCACATGTCTCACACACACAAATAAACACACTCTCAGGAGATTATTATTATATTATTATTATTAATTTAATTTTATTATTATTATTATATTATTATTATTTATTATTATTAGAATTATTATTATTATTTATTATTGTTGTTGTTGTTGTGGATGGTTTGGTGCTGGAGTACAGATTTTTTTCCCCTTAAAATATGTTATATATAAATATATTGTATATTCCCTTTACATAAAATAAACGTCACTGTCAAATCAGTAGTAGGTTCATAGCCGCGCGGACACAAGCTCTCGATGCATCCCTATCCTCAACTAATATTGTCCAAACATCGCCTTGTATAATCAAACAAACAAATCATTAGTTAAATGTTATTCTCCCACCTCGATTTTGGGCTACGTATAAACTGGGCATTTTCTCTCTGGTTTTTCCTACAAGAAGCTTCTTCTTCTGCTTCCATGCCACATGACCTGCCTGCTCTTCTCATTATAATATCTTGCTTGCTTCGTATAAAGACCGTTTAAGCTCAATGTTGTAGCAGTCTTCTACATTCGCCAGTATATATATATATATATATATATATATATATATATATATATATATATATAAGAAGTCCCGGCCACGCGTTGCTTTGGCTTACGTTAAAAATTCAAATTAAGTTGCTGTCTTTCAGCCAGATTACTTAGAACTAATACTTACACACGAATTTAATAATATTGAAAATAAAATAAACACTGAACACATTTAAATTATGAAATAATCAATATTTGTAATTCAATTGAAATTCGTGGTTGCAACAAAAAGCACAGCCATCTGGATCTCTCTTTGTTCAATAATAAACCAATTACCTTACCAAATTACCTTATACCGCCAACTGTTAGAATCGTATGGAAGGCACAGATAATACACGCCATCTGTTAGAATTGTATGGAACTCACATATAATTATATCTCTTCGTTAAGTAATAAATAATTTGCAATAAAAAAATATGGCGACATAAATTCAGTTTAATAAATCCCTACATCTCAATAAGGATCAAACTGCACACAGTGTGCAAAATTTTAATAAAATCGGTT
>JASPKZ010010049.1:12500-17500 GCA_030220185.1 Diploptera punctata | reverse complement strand
GGGCCAGACGCGCTAGCACTACATAGTAGTGTTTCACTCGCAGGATGTTCAACGCACCGACCGGGGGACGGTAGCTTAGCAAGCGGGAGCGCCGGCAGGGAAGTGCCGGCAGTACTGCTGCACGAGCCCGGTCAAGGCTCGACCGCCCGAGGGTCGGCGACTACATTGCACTCGTTCTCGTCGGCAATGTAGCTTTATACGTTTTTATCGAGTCCCGCATGCGGCAAAGCACTTGTAATTTTTTGTTGAACGAACCACTGCGATAAATATATAATTTCATTAAATTTCAGGACGGAGTGACAAAATTACGGCAAACCGTCACGCCGACCGCCACGCCCTTAAAATTAATAAAAACCATCATGCCCAGCGAGACGCCCTGTCCAGTAAGTTAGAAAAAAACATATTTGTGTATTCATCATCATCATCATCAGTTTTTTTTTTTTTTTTATTTACTTACTTTTTTATTTACATAAGAAGGAGAAACAATTATTGGTGAACTGTTTACTATAAGGAAGACTAAAAGCGAGACGTCCACCGCCACGTACCGCCATGCTGTGTAAACCGACACGCCGACCGTCACGCCCTTAAAATTGAGGAAAACCGTCACGCCCAGCAAGACGCCCTGCCCAGTAAGTTAGAAACAAGTTATATTCATCATCATCATCATCATCATCACCTAATTTTACTAAATTTTGGTTAACATAACTTATTGCCCTGGAAAGCGAGACGTCTACCGCCACGTACTGGCATGCTGAGTATAGAAGTGTGACGCCGACCGCCACGCCCTGAGCAGTGAAACTTTATTAATACTTTTTTTATACATATATAGTACTGTTATCGTTGTCGGAATTGTATTAATTAATAATGATGATGATTAATAATAATAATAATAATTATTATTATTATTATTATTATTATTATTATTATTATTATTATTATAACAATAAACAGTAAGCCCGACAGGCCTTGACTGACCATCCGGCTGCTGGCCTCACATCCACATGTGTTAATCACAGAGCCAGTGGTCAGCACGAGGGATCGCCTAGCCGTTATAGTTGGTATTAATAATAATAATAATAATAATAATAATAATAATAATAAAAATAATATAAATAATAAAGAAGAGAAATAAGAAGAAAAATTAGGCACGTAATAAAATAACAAGAAACAAACAAACAAACAAACAAATAATGTCATTGAGCGGTTGGGTCAAGTAAGTTGCGGTTAGGTTAGGTTTAGAAGTAGGTTCGATTTTCGTTCCGGTGTTAGGTTAGAGTATTGTTACGTTTGGGTTAGGTTTAGTTTACGTTGAGGTTTAGGTTAAGGTTTACGTTAGGTTAGGTTTGGTTAGGTTAGGTTACATTTCGTTACACGAGGCTTTTTTCTTTTTTTTTTTTTTTACGCTTTTCACTACAATGGTTTTTTTTTTATTTAATTTTTTTTTAGGAGTTGAGTGTCTTAGTAAATTTATAAGGAGAGTGACGGGAAGAAATGCTGTAGAAATTAGCTTCACTGGCATTACATTCCACGTGATTTTGATGTCAGCACCGATTGAACCTCAAAAGTGTATTTATTTATTGTAGATATTATTTGCCACACAAAGAAATTTGGGACTGTCAATGAAAGCGACATATAGAATAAAGAAATACATTACGTGGGAGTGAGGGAAAAAAACTTGAGGAAGTGACTAAATTCGATACCTAAGAAACGCACAAACATGCTGAATTCTGGGAATTCAGAGACTCTTGACGTCCGAAATGGTTTAAAAGAACGTTAAAGTGAAATAATTATATAATTTACAGTCTCAAGTTTTTATTTGGAGATTACGAACGAGTACTTCGGAACAAACTTGTTAGGAAAAAAATCTTGAACAGATGGAGAGGTGAAAAGAGAAGTGAATGCAGAAGACTTTGCACGACTTGTTACTTTAGAATGTCTTTTATAGGAAGCATGATGTAATGAAGAGAAGAAGAAAGAGTTAAAATAATCCGATGGCAGGTCAAGTGGCATAGAACAAGAAGAAGAAGAAGAAGAAGAAGAAGAAGAAGCTTCTTTGTAGGAAATACGCGCACTTTTTTTATGGTACTTATAAAAATTGTAATTATTACGTAAAAAAATTGTATATAAATTTCATCAGATGAAGTTCAAAAATTTGAACCAGCAACACAGTATGATAGTGTTAAGCTTCATATTTTTTTATATATAAATATATTTGTGAATAATATGTTTAAAGCAGGATTTGAATAACATAATAAATATGGAAGTTTAAGTTAATAATTTTATACTTTAAAAATTCTTCTAATATTAAAATAACTTAAATAAAGAAAAAAAAAAAAACGTTTAAATAAAATTCATTATTTGAATAAAATGTCTCAGTAACAATTAAGGAAATTGTATACAATAACAGTGCTTCTAAAGAATGATTTTAAAATTCTTTTTTTAGTTGTCATAATTATAAATTTTGTCTTAGTAAAAAGCTAATTTTCTTTCTAAATAATGCTTTTAAAAATTTGTGTGGTTTTTTTTAGTCATTGTTGTGTGAAATATAAGAAAAAGCTTTCTGGAATAAGAAGAAGAAAAACACACACACCTTCATACTTTTAAATGAAAAAAGTATATACTAAAAACCAAATAGAATGTGTGTGAACCCCCCCCCCCCTAAACATCATTCAAAATTATACCAGAATTTACTGTAGTCATTCAGCAATATATTATATATATATATAATAAGCTGAAGAAAAGAAAATTTCATTTTTTAATTGACGGCGAAGAATAAAAAATACCCCCCCCCCCCTTAAAGTAACAGTTAAAAAAAAAGTCTCGTAGACTAATATATATATATATATATATATATATAATTATTACTATTACATCCACCTTTATATATTAAACATTTAATTTTATATTCCGTTCAACTAATATTATATTGTAATCCACCTTGACCTGAAATACTTTTACTATCTATAAAATTTGTAGGAAGTTAACTCTAAAAAGATTATTATCACATACGGCGGTATACAAACCATAAACTTAAGTAAGGTTTAACGTGGATTATATCGATTACGGGACAGATTCCTCTAAATGGACTAAGATACCGCCAAATTCTTTAAGTTTGAAGTCCATAACTATAAGTATAAATTTTTTAATTCATAAATCTCACCAAAAATAATTTGAAATAAATTTAAATTTCACCCCCCCCCCCCCACAACCTTTTCAAATCCCCCCAGCTCAAAGATTAACTAACTAAAAAATATTTACTTACTTCCATGTATAACCGCGACTGCTGGCACATATTTTATCAATACTTCAAAAAATAACTAACTCTAACTTACAATAATGGAGCATATATAAAAATTTCAAGCAAGAATAAAAAAAAAAAAAAAAAAAAAACTTTCCCTACAAATTTGAGGCCAACCCGGAACCTTTTATAAATATCATATAGGAACAATAACAAAAACAACAATATTTTCTAATAGAATATGTATTTACTTTAATTTAATTTAACCCCCCCCCCCTTTAAATAAAAACTTAAAATTATATTATTGAATAATATATTATTACTACGTATTTAATATAAATATATATGTACTTGTGCAAAATTTTCCATTTTTTTAATACCTATTCAAAAAAAATATTGGCCAAAGTTACCTAGTCATAATAACTTACATTCGATAGATTAAACTACCATTCTGTAATAAATTCAGCCAAGATCCTATTTATATAAACCACACACTCTTTATTACAATTTCTTCAAATTCTAATGTAATGTAAATGGGGGCCTCATTCAAAAGCTTGATGGGCTCAATATGAAGACAATAAAAAAATAGCTAGGGGGGGATTTGAAGAGGAGGTCAAAAAATGGAAATCCTTTTGTGACAAACTCTCGTCATCATTGAATTTATTGTTTAATATAAATTCTTGATTATAGAGAGCTCCAAGAGATGTCTTGTCGTATATAGTATTAGAGTACTTAAGAACTGCAAACTCTAATATTAGGAGGGCAATTTGGGTGACTAGAAGTAGAGAAAGAAGAGAGGCTGTAAGGGAGGGATAAAGTTATTGTACTACAAACTTATTGGAAAAAAAATTATATAATTCGTATGAAATGAGGTTTTTAAGCTACCTTAACTACTTTACACATATATAAAAAAAAACCCGCAACTTTTTTATATAAAATTTTTTTACACGCTTGTAACGGAATCTTTCAACGCGATTTTCACCCACTGGATTTAAAGATATTTTACATTTTAATCTTATTCCGTAAAATATTGAAACTAAAAAATAATAAATAAATAATAGTTTTAAAAAACTAAAAGAACACGCTTTATTTGAAAACTAAAAAAATTAGAAATAATTTTCATTTCCAATACGCTTTTACATTTTCTTCTTAGAGAGCTTACTTTTACCAATGTCTGTTTATTATCAATATTAAATTGATATGAATTTTTTTGTTGACCACTTTATTTCATCCTAAGCGTATCGGAAATTAAAATTATTTTTCATTTTTTAGTTTTCAATTAAAAGTGTGTTCTTTTAGTTTTTTAAAACTATAATTTATTAGTTTATTTGAGACACGATAAGGAAAATAAATACATGCTGGGACGGGACTTGAACCCGAACCTCTGGATTTATCCCATATATATATAAATAAATTCTCATTTATACTAGATATGCAGTGGGGTTATAAAATCCAGAGGTCTCGGTTCAAGTCTCGTCCGAGCATTTAATTTTCTTATGTCCTATTAAGCTTGCAATAGCTCAATGTCAAAAATTTAACTATAACATAATAATAATAATAATAATAATAATAATAATAATAATAATAATAATAATAATAATAACAATAATAACAATAACAATAATAATAATAATAATAATAATAATAATAATAATAATAATAATAATAATAATAATAATAATAATAATAATAATAATAATAATAAATACGATACGTTTTACACATCCTTTATTCTTCTTCTTCTTCTTCTTCTTCTTCTTCC
>JASPKZ010010049.1:0-2500 GCA_030220185.1 Diploptera punctata | reverse complement strand
TTTTCATTTCACTACAAAGGTTTTTTTTTATTTTAATTTTTTTTTAGGAGTTGAGTGGTCTTAGTAAATTTATAAGGAAGTGACGGGAAGAGAATGCTGTAGAAATTAGCTTTAACTGGCATTACATTACACGTGATTTTGATGTCAGCACCGATTGAACCTCAAATGTGTATTTATTGGAGATATTATTTGCCACACAAAGAAATTGGGACTGTCAATGAAAGCGACATATGGAATAAAGAAATACATTACGTGGGAGTGAGGGAAAAAACTTGAGGAGGTGACTAAATTCGATACCTAAGAAACGCACAAACATGCTGAATTCTGGGAATTCCAGAGACTCTTGACGTCCGAAATGGTTTAAAAGAACGTTAAAGTGAAATAATTATATAAAGTACAGTCTTCAGTTTTTATTTGGGTGCGAACATGGGGAGGAAATGAGAGATTACGAACGAGTATTTCGGAACAACATTGTTAGGAAAAAAATCTTAAACAGATGGAGAGTGAAAAGAGAAGTGAATGCGAGACTTTGCCGACTGTTACTTAGAATGTCTTTTTAGGAAGCATGATTAATAAAGAGAAGAAAGAGTTAAAAATAATACGATGGCAGGTCAAGTGGCAAGAAAAAAGAAGAAGAAGAAATTCTTGGTAGAAATACGCGCACGTTTTTATGGTAAAAATTAATAAAAATTCTCAGATGAAGTTCAAAATTGAAACCAGCAACACAGTAGATAGGTTAAAGCTTTATTTTTTTTATATAAAGCAGGATTAGGGAAGAAGGATTTGAATAAAATAATAAATATCGAAGTTTAGGTAATTAATATACTTTAAAAATCTTTAATATTAAATAACTAACAAAAGAAAAAAAACTCTGATAAAATTCAGTATTTGAATAAATGTCTCAGTACAATTAAGAAAGTGTATACATAACAGTGCTTCTAAAGAATGATTTAAATTCTATTTTTAGTGTAATAATGAAATGTGTGGTTCATTGTGAATAAAAAACTAAAACCAAAGAATGTGTGAACCCCTAAACATCTTCAAAATTATACCAGAATTTACTGTATCATTCAGCAATATATAAAGCTGAAGAAAAGAAAATTTAATTTTTTAATTGACGGTGAAGAATAAAAAATCACCCCCCCCCTTAAAGTAACAGTTAAAAAAGTCTCGTAACTAATATATATAAATTATTACTATTACATCACCTTTATATTAAACATTTTAATGTTATATCGTTAACTAATATTATATTGTATCCCCTGACTGAAATACTTTACTTCTATAAAATTTGTAGGAAGTTAACTCTAAAAAGATATTCTCACATACGGCGGTTACAACCATAACTTAAGTAAGGTTTAACGGATTATACGATACGGGACAGATCCTCAAATGGACTAAAGAACCGCCAAAGTCTTAAGTTTGAAGTCATAACTAAAGTATAATTTTTTAAGTCATAAATCTCACCAAAAATAATTTGAAAGAAAGGTAAATTTCACCCCACCCCCCCACCAACTTTTTAAAATCCCCCCAGCGCAAGAGGACGAACTAAAAAATATGTACGTACATCCTGTAACCCGACGGCGGGCCCTATTTAGCAATACTTCAAAAAATAAACAACTCTAACTGACAATAGGAGCATATATAAAATTTCAACAAAAGAATAAAAAAAAAAAAAAAAAAAAATTCCCTACAAATTTGAGCCACCCGGAACCTTTGATAAATATCATATAGGACAATAACAAAAAACAACAAATTCTAATAGAATATGATTACTTAATTAATTTAACCCCCCCCCCCTTAAATAAACTAAAAATATATTATTGAATAATATATAGTACTACGTATTGAATTAATATATACTTGTGCAAAATTCATTTTTTTAATACTATTCAAAAAAAAATTGGCCAAAGTTACTAGTATAATAAATTCATTCGATAGATTAAACTACCATTCTGTAATAAATTCGCCAAGATCTATTTATAAAACCACCACTCTTTATTACAATTTCTTCAAATCTAAGGGCCTCTTCAAAAGCTGAAGGCTCAAATATGAAGACAATAAAAAAAATGGAAGAGCAGGACAACTCTCATCATTGAATTTATTGTTTATTGATTATAGAGAATCCCAGATGTCTTGTTCGTATATAGTATTAGAGTACTTAAAGAACTGCACTCTAATATTATTAGGGCAATTTGGGTGAAGAAGGGGATGCTTGTAAGGGAGGGGATAAAGTTATTGTACTAAACACTTATTAAAAAAAAAATATATTATATATATATATATATTAGTTCGTATGAATGCGGTTTTTTTAGCTTAGAAAATAAAACTAACTTAACTGCTTTACACATATATTAAAAAACCCGCAACTTTTATATTAAATTTTTTACACGCTTGTAACGGAATCTTTCAACGCGACTGTTCACCCCTTGCATTTTAAGATTTTTAACATTTTAAGCTTATTCCCGTAAAATATTGAAACTAAAAAATAATAAATAAA